>VMDO01008935.1:16212-80545 GCA_007922755.1 Pedetes capensis
TGTTGTTGTTGTTAGGTGCCGTCGAGTCGGTATCCGACTCATAGCGACCCTCATAGGGTTTTCAATGGCTGAGTGCTTCGGGATTGCCTTGGGAGTGGATTGCCAGGCCCTTCTCCCATTTTTGCGGCGCTGGGAATTGAACTCGGGGCCTCAGAGACTGCAGCGCAGCACTCTACCCACTGAGCTAAATCCCAGCCCAGCATATTTAATTAATACTTCTTAAATAATAAATACCTTTACAGTTTATAGAATAAAAGATGTTTCATCAACTTTCAATTTGTCACAGGCATAAACAAGGTATTATAAATATTACATAGATTTACTATTTAAAAAAATTTAAAAGCATTTTTCACTAATTTTTAGAAGATAAGTTACAAGGGGATATTCCCAAAGTTCGTCCTTAGGAGAATTTTTATATATGCTGAGCAACAGCAAACATGGTAAGTATGACTTACCTAACAGGGGAAGGAGGACTGGATAATTATAAGGCATCACAAATAAGTTGACACAGTTCAGTGCTGTACTGGCTTTCAAGTAACCAAAGGGATGACCAAGTTCACTATATTTTGCACTATTGCTCACATACACCTGTTAAAAAGAAGTGGTTAAAATTTTATATTTATTAACTTTCCAAGAATGTAATGCAAACTATTGATTCTAAAAATTTAGCTTTTTAAGAAGCATCTCAGTTACATGGGGAATTTGGGTTTTTTTGTTTGTTTGTTTCTGGTGGTACTAGAGGGCTGAACCCAGGGTGCTTCACCACTGAGCTATACCCCCAAACCTCCTAATTTTTTAAAAATTTTTTATTTTGAGGCAGGGTCTCACTAGATTGTATAGGCTGCCTCTAGCCTCAAACATGCAATCCTCCTGCCTCAGCCTTCAGAATTCCTAGAATTACCAGCGTGTGCCATGGCACCCAGCTCATTTAAGCTTTTCATTCACTATAGTTTATCAGCTCACCTGCCAACATGTTTGAGGAGATTTCCGTTCCAGGATAAATTGAGTCAGCGGGGAAGGTTCCAACTCATATTTGTCAAAAGGCAGTTTATCAATAACCATAGGTTCACAGTCTGTACAGGAAAACTTCACTACAGGATGAGATGTACGAGGTGGCTAGAGGGGAAAGTCTTATTATTACTATTTTTACAAAATGCCAAAAACAAACTCACTTTAAATATCTTTCCCTATCAAAATTTAAGTCAGTTCCTCAGTTTTGCTAATAGTTTTATGTCCTACTAAAAGCATCATTAAGATGAAAGAAAATACTTGAAAATATAATGCTGAAGGCATGTATATAATATTTGTAAGAAAAAGATAACCTTCAAAATCCACATAAAATGAAAATCTTTTTAGATCTTAAAATCAAACATTAAAGTAAAATGCAAATTTTGGGATTAAATAGGTATTCATTAATTTTTACATCCAAGAAACAAGAAATATATAGAAATCTCCAAATCCTCATTTATAGCAATTTAATTACTTATACAGAGTAGTGAGTTCCAAATTAATCTGTTTTTGAATATATAATACTCAAAAACATATTTTTAGATTATTGATATGGATATAGATAATAAAATACATATAAGATAGGAGGAAAAATATAAGCACAAGGGTTTTTTTGTTTTTTTTTTTTTGTGGTACTGGGGGTTGATCCCAGGGCCTCACGCCTGCATGCTTTGCAAATGCTGGACCACTGAGCTGCACCCCCAGCCCTTTTATTGTTTTTCCTTACTTCCTGAGACAGGGTCTCACTAAATTACATAGACTTCCTCTAGTCTCGAACTTGCAATCCTCCTGGCTCCGCCTCCCAAGCCGCTGGGATTACAGACGTGTGCCACCACGCCCAGCTAGCACAAGTTTTAATGTTATCCGCCTGGGAACACCAGAAGGTGTAGGCTTGGGAGAAGGACCTGGCAACCCCCTCCCAAAAATCAATCTGCCATTGAAAACCCTATGAACAGCAGAAAAGCACTGACAATAGTGTTTCCCCTGTTGTACAGAGGGTGGCTATGAGTCGGATACCGACTCGACGGCACCTAACAACAACAACAACCCTATTTTCCATTCGATTGTTGTTCTGGTTATCATTATGGTTATCTCTTATTTTGGACAGCCCTGTTCCAGAGGTAAACACAAACTTCTTTAAACACACAAAAAAGCATATTACTCTCCCTTAAAATTCCCCTTCCTAAAATCCTTACCAATTGTGAAGAAAATATGAGCTACAGAGAATATGAGATTTCATAGCTATAAAGGACTGTTTGTTGTTGTTTACTGTCCTCAATTTGGACCTGACTCATATTGACCCTCATAGGGTTTTCGGGAGTGGATTGCTACATCCTTCTCCCATTTTTGGAGTGCTGGGGATCAAACCCAGGTCCCCAGAGAGTGCGGAGCAGTACTCTACCAACTGAGCTAAACCTCAGCCCACCTATACCCTGGTAGCTCCCAAGTCTATTGTGTGGGACTAGACCTATCTCATTTTTCTTAAGTATCCAACTGCCTAATGGATATAACCTGAAATTTTTTACTGGTCCCTCAGATGTATTATATGCCCAATTCATTATTTCTCCACAAACCACAGTCCTGTTCTAAAAAACTAGATGTTATCCTCGTTATTTCCCCCTCATCCTCCATTCTTCACTGTCACAAAGACATATGTAAAATAATACTGCAATTCTAAGGCATTGATCAGAACATACAAACAGGGCAGATGTTCAGTACTAGTTGTTGCCTTCTGCCAATACTAAATTCCCAACTTTCTAGAAATCAATCTTCTGTTTCCTACCACTTTAACTGATGTCTTGATCATTTCTCAGATTAGACTAGTACAACTGCTTTTTAGTCTCCCTGACTAGTCAGCCTCCTCAATCCTGTTGCCATAAAACATATTATATATTATCCCTATCTAAAATTATTCAGTAAAAGTAGCAATCACTTAAAAGTAGCATCCAGATCCTTTGTCACATACAAAGATCCCTGATGATCTGGTACCTTTCTATCTTTCCTCCACCATGCCATACAGACAGACCCTGAGCTCCAGCTATGCTCACTACGTGCAACTGCACCAACAGATCATCATTTTTCAAGCCCTTGTATTTCACATGTCAACCCTGTTTTTATTATTTTCTCCTTTGCGTACTGCCAACAAACTAAGTTTTAAAGAATGAACGAGTTGTTGAGAACCAGCCTCTAAGAGACTTCCCTAATGCTGCTTCCCACCTTGTACTCAAACACACACTAGGCAGTCCAGCCTCACCGCCTCTGGCTCTGCTCCACCCCTCTATTACAGTTGAAACACTATACTCTGTGATGTGTCCAAGATTGACTTGCCCATAGAATGGTAATGTTTAAGAGGGTAAGCACTGCCTTATTTATTGTGTATTACTGTGCCTAGCTACATCAGCCACACAGCTTGTTGAAACACATTTATCTTAGGGGTGAAAATATTTCATCCAAATATTTAAAATATAAATGAAGGCTTAGAAAATAATTCTAGTAGTTTGCCTACAATCTTTCAGGTCACAGTCTTAGAAATTCTTTTCTTTTCCAAGAGAAAAAGTACAGGGGAAAATCCTCTAGAACTTGGCAAAGGAAATTTTGTACATATTTCATTTAATTTCCCAAATCACCCTATAAGATAGGAGCTATGATCTACATTTAACAGATGAGAAACTGAGGCCTAGAAAAGTAAACAAAGACACACAGCTATGATTAAAATTCAGAGCCAGTTTTTAATAAATCATATTTAACTTCAATAGCAATACTTCTTGTTTGAAATATTGTTATAATTTGTAAAACTTTCATTTCCCCTCAAAATATCCTTCAGTTACTAAATGTTACCAGTTCTTTCCAGTACTGCCTTTCTTATGATTCTCTTCCATCATCTTCATTCAAAACTTCGTAACTCTTACGTGTGAACCTTATCAATAGCCCAGTAGATCTAAAGATAACTTGCCTTCTAACTCACCTCCTTGAAATTTTGCTGCATGCTATTTTCCTAAAGTGGCACTCTGTTTTTCAATAGAAACAAACTCACATTCCTTAGCCTTGAATTTAAATTCATAAGCAATTTGATTTAATAGTTTTCTTAATATCCTATATATAAGCAAGACATACTGAACTACTTGTTATTCTTTTAAATACATCTTGTTCTTTTTACTTCCATATTTTTTTCATACTATTTCCTCCTCCAACTAAAATTCTACCCACCTATTCCACCTTCCTACAGGTGTAACAATTTAAAAAAGACCACTAAAGCAATATTAATAGGTAGGGTTGTGATATTGGTTTTAGTTTTCTTTCCATTCAGACTTGAAAGTACCATATGTACTGCTGTAGGTGCTAAATAGAATAAAAAGAACAAGCAACAAGACAGTATTTCATAAAAATATAGATGGTAAGAGTTGAAAGGACTCCAGAAAACAAAGTAATATTACAAAAAGAAATTAAAATCTTCTCTATAAGGGGAGACTAACACACTAAATATTCAATCAGAAAAAGAAAAGGAATAAACAAGATACCTCAATAAGACTTATAAAATATTAATTTTATGTCCTACTTCATTAAATCCCTAGTGAACATATTAGTATTAACAGACTTAAATTTACAACCTTATAAAGACTTAAAATAAAAATTATCCTGAAAAGCTGGTATGGGTTTAAAGTAGAGAATGTTTCAAAAAAGGTTCAGTTTAATTCATAAAAGACAGCTGCATTAACATTATTAAAGACTGCTTAATGATCTCAGTAGGCTGGGATTTAGCTCAGTTGGTAGAGCACTGTGCTGCAGCCTCTGAAGTCCTGAGTTCAATTACCAGCACCGCAAAAATGGGAGAAGGACCTGGCAATCCACTCCCAAGGCAATCCCGGAACAGTCAGCCATTGAAAACCCTATGAGGGTCGCTATGAGTCGGACTGGACTCAATGGCACTAACAACAACAACAACAACAACAATGATCTTAGTGTCCTCAGATACGGTGGGGAGGAGGGGGACACTAATCTTAAAAAACAGTACACTAACAAGACTGACAGATACTATTTTGTGTAAATTTACCCTATTATTTTAAGAACCATATGACAAATACTGACAATTCAACCATGTTCACTCAAGAAGCTTCACGGTTCCTAAAAATAATTCACATAAACAAGACTAGAAAATCTTTTCTAACTTAAACCTCCATATTGCATCACAGAATATAACTAAAACCATGCAAGTCAACACGAATTTCTAAGACTATCACCTGAAAGACTGCAGACAAACTATCACAATTATTTTCTAACCCTTCCTTTAAATTTCAAATTGTATCCCAAAGACAAATCTTCACGTTAGATTGTTTAGAGTCCAAAAAACGAAATCTTACATTTATGATTCTGTATCCAGAAAATGTAAGCATAGTATTAGATTCTAAAGGAAATAGATGCTTTCTCTCCACTACTTCATAATGAATAATATAGTATACTAAAGCAAGTAATAGCTTATAATGGCACTTTAAACATTGAATTTCTACAAATGAACCACACCTTTAACTGGCAAGAATACTTAAAACTAATATAAAAAGTAGCTAAATGATTACTATACATAGTGACAGTCTCTCTGTACTTACTAGTGTTGGAGAATTCTGATCAGGCCAAAAAGATTCTGGAACAGGCCAATGGCCTATAGGAACTCCAGTTTTAGGATTTGGTCTGACATATATGAGTTTGTGACAACTATGCCAAGGCTGAGATCCAAAAGGCCTTGATATATCTGGCTGTCCATCTACAGCAAAGAAAAAAGCATATATCATTAAGGAAATAACATAAAAAGTTAGATTATATCCATTATTATTTAACTTAATAAAAATATTCTAATACTTGTTAATTTCTGAATTTTTCTATTTTTCTTAAAAGGCAAAATACTATGTTTAACATCTAGACTAGATTATAATTTGCCACACAGTAAAGGCTATAAATTTCACCTGTGAAAAGAAGTCCCATAACAACTTTTGCTTGTATAATGAGAACATATGAAGCATACTTTCTGGTGAGTATCTATTTAATAATGATATTTGTCCCACTAGATGACAAGGGCCGCACCCAGTATACCTTCTTTATCAATGTTTCCCCCAGTGTTAAAAACAGTGCCAGGCATATGGTATTGATAATCAAGTATTTCTTAGACTGGGACTGTTGCTCAGTGCTAGAGCACTTGCATAGCATACACAAGGCTCTATGTTCAATCTTCAGCAAGGTGCATAAAAAGAAAAAAAAGAAAAAAATATATATATACACACACATATATTTATATGCATATACATATATTTCTTAGCTCTCATTTTAACTAAAGCCCAATAACCAAAAAAACAAACATGCAAATCTTAATTTAAAAGTTAATATGTAAGTAAATATGTAAAGCACCTTTAATCTACAATTGTAGCAAAATACATCTTTTAAACAATTCAGTAAGCATTTTCTCAGTATCTAAGTCAAGCATTAAAATAATTTTAAAACAAAAACATTCTAACAATCTTCTTAAATTGTTTGATTTTTAAAAAACTAGACACAATGACACAATTTAGTCTTATCTTCTGCTCCCCTTCCCTATAATACCCTCTAAATGTACCCATTCTTTCATCTCTATTACCTTTTTCTTCTCCCAATAACTCACTGCAGAAAATGACCTGTGCCAAGCTCACTAATGACTTTCTACTTCTTAAAATGAGTTATATATACTGCAGATTGTCTTAGCTATAAACTAACTCCTTAGATTCATTGGTTACTGTAAATAGTTCATGATCACAAAAGGTGAGAATAAAGTCAGGTGGGGGGCTGAGCTACAGTTTTTAGAGAACCAAGCAAAGGCTTGTTCCTCATTTTTGAACTTACATAAACCATTAGATTCTGATGAATCTGATCCTTGGAACAAAAGTAAAGAAATAAACACCTAGAATTGAACATTAACAATTAAGAGATATGGGAAAAGCAAATATATGGGAGACAGGCAATGATATAATACTAAAAAGGAGATACAGTTTGCTTTTATCTGGAAATGCTTTGAAAGGTGTTTGACTCTTTCTAAATTTCATGCTATAATCAATCACTAATGTGAAAAGGTGATGCTTCAAACTACCATCAGTTTACCTTGACTTTCCTATTTATCTTCCCTTCATCACCAATATCAGTTCTGTCAACTTAATAATTTGGCCTTATTAACCTTAAAGGCAAATTACAGTAAAATTTCAGTTCTAGTTGAATAAATGATAAAGCAAGTATTGAATGTCTGTAAAAGTACAATAATACCTTCTATAGGGGAAGGATCTGGTCCTGCTTTTTCAAAGTTTATTACCACCCCACTTTGCACTTTCTGAACCAAGGACTCCAGACACTGATTAAGCATTCTTGGGGAACATACAGAGTATGAACGGCCTGAAATAAAAAATAAGGTAAACCAGTTAGTTGTAAGAATACATATCTTTACCAAGTGAAGTTTCTGATAACACAAATTAACAGGAATTAAATGCTAAATGTTGACATTTCATAATCTTAAGGAAGAAATGAACAATAATTATATTTCCAACTACCAAGAATTCCATTTTGTTAGACTATATAAACTTTTTCTTCTAACTGGAGGTATATGGAGCACAGAAACCTTAGTCTGAATAAATTACAGTGGGAAAAAAAATCACATATTCTCTCTCTCTAACTATCTATTTACTTACTTACCTACCACTGTCCCTATATCTTTAACATATCTTTAACACACATACACACATACAACATCTAGTAGTAGCTACTCTCTCAAAATCTTATTCCAGCTTAAGAGTATTATCCCTAAAAACCTATGATAAGCACATAGCTGTTGTTGTTAGGTGCCATCAAGTTGGGTCCAACTCACAGGGACCCTATATACAACAGAATGAAATACTCCCTGACAACATGCCATGCCCAGCAATATGTCAGCGCTTCTCTGCTACATATAGAGTTTTCAATGGCTGTTTCAGGATTCTTTCAAGAGTGGTTTGCCAGGTCCTCCCATTTTTGTGGTGCTGAGGATCAAACTCATAGCCTCAGAAAGTGTACAGTGGCACTCTACCAACTGAGGTAAGCCCCAGCCCAAGCATATTGTTGTCGTTAGGTGCTATCGAGTCAGTGTCCTACTCTTAGCAACCCTATGTATAACAAGGGAAACTGCTATTTCACAGGGTTTTCAATGACAGATTGTTTTTTGGGAGTGGGTTGCTGGGTCTTTCTCCCAAGCCTACAGCACCTGGTGTTTCCAGTCTCCCATATAAGTAATAACCAGGCTTAACCCTGCTTAGCTTCCGAGATCTGACGGGATAGGATGCCACAGTGCTACAGCTGCAGATGCCCAAGCATATAGCAGATAATAACTTAATTGGTCTCCTGGCAGTTACTGCATATTTTAAATAGCTGCCCTTTATGTGTTTGCTTGTTTGTTTGTTTTTGAGATGAGGTCTTGCTATGGAGCCTTGGTTGGCCTGAAGCTCACTATATAGACCAGGCAGGCCTCAAACCTGCAGCAATCCTCCTGCCTCTGCCTCCCAAATGCTGGGATTACAGCTTAATGCCACCATACTTGGCACTAATATCTGCACTTTAATATATAGATGGCAGCATGTATTTTTCTCAAATTCATCTCACTATGTACTTCAGAGTTACCTATTTCATCCTTTTGTATATTTTGATCTATAACACATTAGTCAGAAGCATGAAAATGCTAAGTGGTTGGGTTCAATTCCCAAGAACCACACAAAAAATTAATCCATTAATTATGTATGATGCTAGTGATTAAAATATACTAGCAAAAAGACCTTTTATACATGACTTTTCTTTTCTTTTTCTTTTTTTGAGGTAGAGTCTCACTATGCAAACCAGACTGTCCTTGAGCACTGGGATTACAGTCATGCATCACTACATCCAGCTTAACTAGCAATTTTCAATAAAAATATCCCAAGATCTTTGTTGTCTGATACTGTATACACTAGTCACATACAACTAGTAAGAACCTGCAATATGACTAATCCAATTTGTGATGTATGATAATTATAAACTATACACCTAATTTGGTAGATAATAATACGAAACTATAAAATATCCCATTATTATTGTTAGGTGCCACTGAGTCAGGTCCAACTCATGGTGACCCTCATAGGGTTTTCCATGGCTGTTTCGGGATTGCTTTGAGAATAGATTGCTATGTACTTCCCCCACGAATATCCCATTAGTAATTTTTAATTAGGGCTGGGGTTTAGCTCAGTTGGTAGAGTGCCACTCTACGTTCTCAGAGGTCTTAGGTTTGATCCCCAGCATCACAAAAATGGAAGGACTTAGCAATCTACTCCCGAAGCACTTTCAAAACAATCAGCCACTGCAAACCCTATGAGGGTCCCTATGAGTTGGATCTGACTTGATGGATCTGACCTTAACAACAACAAGAACAAGTTTTTAAGTATCAATTTCATGTTGAATATTATGGATATATTGATTTAAATAAAATGTCTGTAACATTAATGTCACTTATTTCTTTTTATTTTTAATGCATCCATGATAAGATTTATAATGTGGAACCTGAATCATATTTCTATTATACAATGCTGATGCATGTTGTTGTTGTTGTTAGGTGCCGTCGAGTCGGTATCCGACTCATAGCGACCCTCATAGGGTTTTCAATGCTGAGTGCTTCGGGATTGCCTTGGGAGTGGATTGCCAGGCCCTTCTCCCATTTTTGTGGTGCTGGGAATTGAACTCAGGACCTCAGAGACTGCAGCACAGCGCTCTACCCACTGAGCCAAATCCCAGCCCATGCTGATGCATATCAACACTAAAAACCCTAACAGCTAAAACTCAATCTTCAACCAAACATCTTGAAATGTTATTTTTAATAAGCTCAACATCCACAAATTCAATCAATTATTTCAGAATGCAAACTACATCATATTTGACAAATCAAATTACCCATACCAACTTAATGTGATTTGTAAAGGCTACTGAGAAAAGAGAATGTTAGGCAGTAGTGATGGAGATCCTCAGTCAGCTTCACTTAAAACAAGTATTATGTCACAAATAACTTACCTATATACAATAATGATGATCATTATCATAAAAACACCTACCAATTACTGAGTATCTATGTGCCTGGCACTGTTCTAATCATTTTTATATTAATTTATTTGATCCTAGCAACAATTGTATGAGTTATTCTCTCCATTTCACAGAGAAAATTAAGATGCAGAGAGGTTAACCATCTTAGGCAATTTAGCACAGTGATATTATTAGAGGATAATATGCAGGAAGAAAGGGAACAAATAGCCCCTCAGCCAGCCACCTCCCAGCCTAGCCATATGCTTCCCAATCACCTGTAATATAAATATCAATGTGAGCCTCTTGTGGAACCAAGGCTTGGGTCTGGTGCTCACTGTTTCCCTGATAGATAATACTCTAACAAACAGCATACTTGCTAAAAAGAAGCAGAATTAAAGTCACTATCCACTTCTACATTCATCTAGGAAGGATGATAAGACTGTGTAAGAATTCTGCTCTCTTAAAAAGATTGGTGGTGGTGGTTGCTGTTAGGTGCCATCGAGTGGAGTCCGAATCATAGTGATCCTACGTACAACAGAATGAAACACTCCCTGATTCCGTGCCAGGCACACCATCTTTTTTTTATGTTTAAGCCCACTGTTGTAGTCACTATGTCAATCCATCTAGTTGAGGGTCTTCCTTTTCTTTGTTGACCTGCCACTCTCTCAAACACGATGTCCTTCTCCAGGGATTGGTGCCTCCTGACAACATGTCCAAAATACACAGGATGCAGTCTAGGCATCCTTGTTCCCATGGAGGACTCTGGTTGCACTTCTCCTAGGACAATCTGTTGGTTCCTTCTTCAATTCATGGTATATTTAATATCCATCACCAGCACCATAATTTAAAAGCATCAATTATTCTCCTGTTTCACTTATTCAACATTCAGCTTTCACAACCATATGATGTGACTGAAAATACCATGGCATGAGTCAGGTGCACTTTCATCTACAACATGACATCTTTACTTGTCAATACTTTAAAGAGGTCTTTTCCAACAGCTTTCCTCAATGCAATGTGTCTTCTGATTTCTTGACTGTTGTGCCCCTAGGTGTTGACTGTAGAACCAAGTAAAGCAAAATCTTGGACAACATCAATCTTTCTCCATTTATCATGAAATTGCTTAATGACCTAGTTGCAAGGATTTTTGTTTTGCTGATGTTGAGGCACAATCTATAATGAAGGCTGTGTTCTTTGATATTCAGCAGTGAATGTTTCAAATCCTCTTCACATTTAGCAAGCAGAGTTGTGTTATCTGCATAACACAGGCTGTTAATGAGTGTCCCTCTGATTCTGATGCAGTGTTCTTCTTCATAAAGTTCAGCTTCTCAGATTATATGCTCAGCACAGAGACTGAAGAGGTATGGTAAAAGGATACAGCCCTGACACACATCTTTCTTGATTTTAAACCAGGCAGTGTTTCCTTCTTCAGTTCAAATGACTGCCTTCTGCTCCATGTACAGATTCCTCTTAAGTACAATTAAGTGCTCTGATATTCCCATTCTTTGCAATGTTATCCATATTTTGTTATGATTCACACAGTCAAGTGCCTTTGCATAGTAGATAGACATCTTTCTGGTACTCTCTGCTTTTGGCTAATACCCATCAGCTATCATGTCCCTGGTTCCATACCCTCTTCTGAATCTGGCTTGATTTTCTGGTAGTTCTCTACATATATACTGTTGTAGTTGCTCTAAATGATCTTTAGCAAAATTTTGCTTATGTGTGTTATTAACGATATCATCCGATATTTTCCACATTCATTTGGATCCCCTTTCTTGAAATAGGCACAAATATGGATCACTTCCAGTAAGTTGGCCAGGCAAGTGTTTTCCAAATCTCCTGGCATAAACACGTTAGCACCTCCATTGCTACATCTGTTTGTAGAAACATCTCCATTGGTATTCCCTCAATTCCTGGAGTCTGCATTTTGCCAATGCCTTCAAGGCAGCTTCCACTTCATCCTTCAGTATCATTGCTTCCTGGTCTTGTGCAACCTCTTGAAATGGCTGGTCATCCACCAATTCTTTTCAATATATTGACTGGGTAATCCTTCCATTTTCTTTTGATGTTTCCTGCATTGTTTAATATTTTCCCCGTAGAACCCGTCACTATTGCCACTCAAGGCTTAGATTTTTTCTTCAATTCCATAAGCTTGAGAAAGTGTTCTTCTCTTTTAGTTTTCTATCTTTAGCTCTTTGCACATGTCATTACAATATTTGATTATGTCTTCTTGAGCGGCACTTTGAAATCTTCTGTTTATTTCTTCAAGTTCATCATGTCTTCTTTTTACTTTAATTGTTCAACATTCAAGGGCAAGTTTTAGAGTCTCTTTTGACATGTAATTTGGTCTCTTTTTTTTCTTCCTGTTTTTTTAATAACCCTTTGCTTTCCTCATGAATGATGTCTTGATGTCATGCCACAACTCATTTGGTCTTTGATTATTCCTGTCTAACACATCAAACCTGTTCTTAAGGTGGTTTCTGATCTGGAATATACTCAAGGTCATATCTTGGCTCTTGTACACTTGTTCTAAGCCTTTTCGGTTTCAGTTTAAACCTGTGTATGAACAGTTGATCATCTGATCCACAATCAGCACCTGGTCTGGTTCTGACTTTTAATACTGAGGTTTTCCATCATCTCTTTCCACAAATTTAGTCAATCTGGTTCTTATATGGTCCACCTGGTGAATCCCATGTGTATAGCCACCATTTATGTTGGTGAAAAAATGTATTTGCAATGAAAAGCTCATTGTTCTGATAAAATTCTATCATGCAATGTTTAGCAATATTTCTGTCATGAAGACCATAATTTCCAACTACTCAGCCTTCGTTTCCAACTTTTGCATTCCAGTCACCAGTACATCTTGACTGCATATTCGACCTATTTCCGATTGCAAAAGATGGTAAAAAATTTCCCTATCTTAATTTGTGGTCTTAGTGGTGGGTGTGTAAATTTGAGTAATACTCATATTAACTGCCCTTCCTTGCAGGTGTATGGACCTTATTCTATCAGTGACAGTACTGTTCTTTAGGACAGATCTTAAGATGTCTTTTGTGATGATGAATGCAACCCCATTTCTCTGCCATTCCCAGTACAGTAGACCATATGATTGTCTGATTCCAAATAGCTCATGCCAGTCCACTTTAGCTCACTGATGCCTAGAATGTTAATGTTTATCTACTCCATTTGCTTTTTGACGTTATCGAATTTTCCTAGATTCATACTATGTACATTCCACGTTCCAATTATTAATGGATGTTTATAGTTGTTCCTTCTCATTTTGAATCATGCCACATCAGTAAATGGAGGTCCCTGGGGCTTTAGTACATTCTCACCATTCAGGCAGCCTCTACTTTGAGGAGGCAAGTCTTTCCCAGTCATCTTTTGAGTACCTTCCAACCTGGGGGGCTCATTTTCTGGCACTATATCTGATTATGTTTCTCTGCTTTTCATAGGGTTTTCAATGGTTAATTATTTTGGGAGTGGGTTGCTATGTCCTTCTCCCTAGTCTGTCTTAGTTTGGAAGCTCATTTGAAACTTGTCCACCACAGGTGACCCTGTTGGTATCTGTAATACCAGTGACACAGCTTTCAGTATCACAGCAACGGGCAAGCCCCACAGTATGGCAGACAGACAGACATGTGGGGGTTTGCTTACATAGTCAAAACAAACAAACAAATAAATAAAGTCAAACTAAATATAATAAAATTGAATTAGTATTAACATCTTTCTAAAATAAAGAGGCAAAAGAACATTTCTAAGTTAAGCCACAATCCTCTTAGAGGCTATGAAAGTTTAATTTACTTAATTTAGAAATGTCTACAAATAAGTTTTATAAAATGCCTTTATCCTTAGTATTTTCAGCAACATGCCTATGAAACAGTTTTTAATTTGTCATCATCCCAGTGCCTCTTCTAAAGCTGCTTCTCCTCAGGACGCATGAGGTCACAGCATAGCCATTTATCTTTAGTGGTTCAGGCCAACAGAATCATTTGGGAATTACCCTTGATTCCTTCTTCCCTCCTTGCCTCATCCTTGGTTCTCCTTTGCATCAGACTATCACTTACCACCTGTAAATTCAGCATTCTTGCCCAAGGTACTATCATCTCTTACTAGTTAGTCTCCCTGCTTCCATTTTGCCACTCTACAATACATTCTCATCTAAAAGCTGAAGTAATCGTTAAAAAATAGAAATCAGATGTCACGGCCTTCCAGGATAAGAGAGAAACAGCCTCCATCTGACGGGGTGAAGCAAAGGAGTCAGGATATAAAAGAACAGATTCTATTGCAAAGAGAGACAGACTAGAAATGCACAGAAATCACAAAGGAAGACAGGACCTTCTTAAAGCACAGAGAACAGAAGGGCTATATAGCAAAAAAGGAATGAGGAGCACATCTCCCGCCAGGGCTCCTGGGGGGCGGGGGTAACAGAAGCCTCATCCAAAAAGTAAGCCAGATGGGCCCTGGGAAAGAGACTGGGCACCCCACAGGACAAACAGTCATTGAAATCCTCTGATCCATTTGGGGAATTTTGTGTAATAGGGCTCTTCCTGACTGGGGAGTCTGCATTGGAAAAAGAGATCCATTTTGCTGTGATTGAGCACCATCTTGAGACAGAACCCATTGTATGAGACTGAGTTATTCCAGGAGCCTGAAAACAAGGAACAGTCACATGTTGGGAGCCTGGAAGCAATGTTCCATAACCCCAGAGTGGCACACAGCCAGGGCAGGTAGTTACATAGAGAAGGAAGGTGGTGCACCAAGACAATGAGAAGTTCAGGCAGCAAGAGGCTTACACAATGTGAATAGTAGCACCACCTCTGGGGAAAGTTGCTGATCCCATCTCCTGGGGGAAACTGTGGAGACTCGCAATCCAGAGCCAAGGTCATCAGGCTTCTTTACTTCTGGAGCCAGCTATCTGCCGTACAGTTCACAGCCTATAGCTTAGAACTCTGAAGCTCAGTGACAGTAGGGTTCTTGATCCCTATAGCCTCCTGCCATTCTCTGAGTATTCAAAGTTGGGCAAGTTTTGAAAGCAATGAAATGGGTCATTCAGTACAGATCTCAGTGCCCTGTTTGATTCTCCCACTCTCCAACATACCCTGGAGATATCCTTTGGCTTGGACATTAAACCATCCCAGGGGGAACAAACTGGGGAGTCTCAAGCACTGTGATAACCGCCCTACCCACAGCAGCAAAGCTAAATATGGCCAACACAGGCTCCAGGCACAGAAGAAGAGAGATTCCTGTAAATGCAGCCCTTCCAGACATCTACCCTAGCTGAGTTCAGGCTCAGCACCTCAACAACTGGTAGAAAACAAGAGTCCAACTTAACTCACCACCACCTTCTCCTAGTAGACTCCGATATTAGAGGAAAAGGAATGAAGCCACTATAGTACTTTGTCATTCTTTTCTTTTTTCAATTTTATTTTTCTCATTCCTCTTCTTTCTAATGTAATTTTTATCTTTTTCCTTTTAGTTTCCTTTTTTATCTTTTGCTGTCTGTGTTTCTATTTACCACATTTTTAGTATCATTTTTACATTATTTTATTTTTTATAAAAATCTCTTTGGCTTTTCATTTTTCTTCTTAAAAACGTTCATCTAATTTTGTTTACATATTTTCCTTATTGTGCAATCAGGTTTTTTTAATCTTTGCTCTTTTCTCTCTCTTCTAAAATTATTTTCCTTTCTTCTTTTTCTTTTCTTCCACTTAACCTTTGCCGCTTCTTTCTTTTCCCCCTTCTTCTCTCCTCTTCTTGTATGTCAGGTAGATCTATTTTTACTTTTACCCTAAATAATTTGTAACTTCATAGCTTACTCTACACTATTGTTGCCAGTTTCTGTTCTATGGTCATTGGTAGTAGAGTAGTTGTCTTTATTTGATTTTAAGTGTATATATGTGGTTCAGGTAAGTTATTGTACCTGTTACAATGGTTTGTCTTCACCTCTGAATGGCACTTGGGATTGAGAGCTCAAGAGAAAGCTTCTAAGATCCCCAAATAAAAATGTAAGATAGATCCATCCCAATAGATACACAAATCACAAAACAGAAACACAAGAAACATGAAAAAGCAAGGAGTATGTTTCCTCCATAAGACCATAATTCTTTATGACTGCACCCAAAGACACTGATATAGGTGAAATATCAACGAATTCAAAAGTCTACTTGTAAAAATGATCAATGACTCCAAAGAAGATATAAACAAGCAGATGTATGAAGTAACAATCATTTTAGGACCTAAATAAAAAAAAGTCACCAATACAGAAGACAAAGTCAGCAAAATGGATGAAAAATTAAATAAGGAAACTGACATTTTTTAAAAAACAAAACAAAACAAGAAATAAATGTTGGATATGGAGAACTCAAATCAAATAAAAACAGTGGAAAGCATTACGAGTAGACCAGATGAAGCAGAAGAAAGAATATCAGGGCAGAAAGACAAGACTGAAGAAATAATACATTCAGATATCAATAAAAAAAAAAAAAGAATGAAGGACTATGACTATAACTTTCCAGAACTATGGTACATGATCAAGAGATGAAATCTAAGAATTCAAGGGGTAGAAGAAGCAGCTGAGATAAAAACTAAAGGCACAGTAAGCCTATTCAAAGAAATTATAGCAGACAATTTCCAAAAACTGGGGAAAGGAATGGACATTCAATCACAGGAGGCACTCAGAATCCCAAATAGACAAGACCAGAAAAGAACCTCCCACAAAACATTATCATTAAAACGCCAAGACTACAGGACAAAGAAACAGAATCACAAGCTGCAAGAAAAAACACCAACCCACTTACAAAGGCAATCCCATCAGAATAACATCAGACCCCCCTCAGCAAAAACTCTAAAATCCAGAAAAGCATAAAATGATATATTTCAAGCCCTGAAAGTATGTCAACCGAGATTATTCTATCTCGCAATGACATCATTTAAATAACTGTCAATCAAAATTACTAAATCTAGAAAAAATATCTTTTAAAATAAATGGAGAAATAAAGACCTTCCAGGGCAAGCACACACTAAAGCAATTCATGACTACCAAGCCAGTAATACAGAAGATACTTAAAAGAATCCTATATACACAGGAGGAAGAAAGTATCAATCACAAGAGTGGAGGATAAGAAAAAATTTCATTTTTTCTTTCAGATAAAACTAATGAGAACTACAAAATAAGTCCATCTCCAAAAAACGGCAAACCCTGAATAAGAGAAAATAATGATGATGATGATGATGGTGATGATGATGATGATGATGATGTAAGCCAAACAGGAAAACACCAAACACAATTACAAGAATCAGCAAACCCTCTCAATAACCCTAAATATAAATGGTCTTAGCTTTGCAGTTAAAAGACACAGACTAGCTGACTAGATTAAAAAACAAGATACAACAATTTGTTATCTTCAAGAAGCATCTCACTGGCAAGAACTCACAGACTGAAAGTGGAAGGATGGAACTGATATACCAAGCAAGCAGAAGCTGAACAAAACAAAACAAAACAGGAGTAGCCACTCTTATTATCAAACAAAGTAGACTTCAACACAAAATTATAGAAGTCCACTACATATTAATAAAAAGAACAATCCATCAAGAAGATATAATAATTACAAATGTATACACATCAAAATCACCTATAGTTTCATAAAACAGGTATTACTGGACATAAAGGCACAGATAGGTGCAGATACAATAAAACAGAGGGCTTCCATACCCCACTCTCATCAACAGATTGAACATCCAAATAAAAAATCAACAAAGAAATTTCAAAGTTAAACTTCACAATAGATCAAATGGTCTTAATAGACATTTTCAGAATATTCCAAACAAAAGCTAAAGAGTATATATTCTTCTCAGCAGCAAATGGAACTTTCTCTAAAATAGATCACATTTTAGGCTACTAATCAAGTCTTAACAAATACAGAAAAATCAAAATAAGTTTTTACAGCTTACCAAACCACAATGGAATAAAAGTAGAAGACAAAGACAAATAACAGAAAGTACAAAAATACATGGAGAATGAACAATACACTCTCAAAAGATCAATGGGTCCTTGCAGAAATCAGAGAGGAAAACAAAAAAAATTCATAGAATTAAATGAAAATGAAAACACAACCTACCAGAACCTTTGGAACACAGCAACATTGGTTCTAAGAGGGAAGCTTATAAGCTATGTGTGCCTACATTTAAAAAATAGGAGAGGACTTACATAAATAACTTAAAGATGCATCTCAAAGGTCTTAGAAAAACAAGAATATGAAAAGCCCCAAATCAGTAGATGGAAAGAAACAATAAATATCAGAGCAGAAATTTATGAAATAGAGACTGAAAGAATAAAAAGAATTGCTTCTTTGAAAAGATAAACAAGACTGACAAACACTTAGCCAAAGAGAAGATTCAAATTAATAAAATTAGACATGAAAAAGGGGACACTATAAGAGATACCAATGAAATCCAGAGAATCATTACAGTAATAATACTTTGAAAATTTATTTTACAAAACTGAAAAACCCAGATGAAATGGAAAAATTTCTGTGTACATAGGACTTACCAAAATTAAATCAACAGGATATAAACTACTTAAACAAGTCTATGAGCAGTGATTTTGAAATAGTAATAAAGAGTCTTCCAATAAAGAAAAGCCCAGGACCAGAGGAATTCACTACTGAATTCTGTAAGACCTTCAAAGAAGAAAATAACACGAATGCTCCTCAAACTATTTCATAAACTAGTCATGGAAGGAACACTACCAAACTCATTCTATGAAGCCAGATTTACCCTGATACCAAAATTAGATAAGGACACAAGAGAAGAAGAAAACTATGGATCAATTTCTCTAATGAACATAGATGCAATAATCTTTAATTAAAAAAAAAACTTGCAAGTTGACTTCAAGAACACATTAAAAAGATCACACACTATGCTGAAGTTGGTTTCATTTCAGGGATGCAAGAGTGGTTCAACATATACAAGTCAATAAATGTAATATACCACATAAACAGACTCATAGACAGAAATCATATGATCATCTCAACAGATGCAGAAAAGTTCTTTGATAAAGTTCAACATCTCTTCACGATAAAAGCCCTAAAGAAAACTAAGAAAAGAAGAAACCTATCTCAACATAATAAAAATAATATATGAAAAACCAATATATGAAAAACAATATATGAAAAGCCAACATCATATTAAATGGGGAGAAAACCGAAAGCATATTCTCTAAAATCAGGCACAAGGATGTCCACTTTCTCCACTGTTACTCAATATAGTAATTGAACCCTTAGCCACAGCAATATGACAAGAGAAAGAAAGAAAAGGGATCCAAGTAAGAAAATCGGATGTCAACCCTATTTGCAGATTATATGACCATGTACTTAAAAGACCCCAAAGACTCCACTAGAAAACTTCGAGAGCTGAGAAACACTTTCAGAAAAATAGCAGGATATTAGTGTATAAAAGTCAGTAGCTTTTCTATACACAAGTAATGATCAGGCTGAGAAAGAAATCAGGAAAACAATCCCATTCACAGTAGTTTCAAAAAGAATAAAATACCTAGAAATAAAACTGACTACAGAGGTGAAAGACCTCCACAATGAAAACTTTAAAACACTGAAGAAAGATTGAAGTGACTAGAGGATGGAAAACACCTCCCATGCTCACGGATTAGAAGAGTAAATATTGTGAACATGGCTTTATTAACGAAGCAGTCTAGATTCAATGCAATCTGTACCAAATTCCAGTGCGATTCTTCACATAAATAGAAAAAACAATCTGAAAATTGGTACAGAAGCACAGAAGACCTCAAATCACCAAAGCAATCTTTAGCAGAAAGAGCAATTCTGGGAGTATCACAGTACCTGATTTCAAATTATATTACAGAGCAAAACCAGCACGGTATTGGCACAAAACTGACATATAGACCAATGGAATAGAACAGATGATCCAGAAACAAACCCAGGAAGCCTCCTGATGTTCAAAGGTGCCAAAAGCATAAGTTGTCTATGGTGCTGGGAAAACTGGGTATCCTCACAAAGAACACTGAAACTAGATCCTCCTCTATCACCTTGTATAAAAATCAGTTCAAAATGGATAAAAGATCTGAGCCGGGCAATGTGGCGCATGCCTATAATCCCAATGGCTGGGGAGGCAGAGGCAGGAGGATCACAAATTCGAGACCAGAGGCAGTCTGCATCACTTAACGAGACCCTGTCTCAAAAATTAAAAAAAAATGGGCTGGGGGTGCAGCTCAGTGGTCCAGCACTTGCAAAGGACGCAAGCGCGAGGCCCTGGATTCAATCCCCAGTACAGCAAAAAAAAAAAAGGCTGAAAGATCTGAATGTAAAACCTGAAGCTGTGAAACTGTTAAGACGAAATGATAAGGAAGACACTTCAAGATATAAGCATAGGCAAATTCTTTCTGAAAAGGACCCCAATAGCTCAGAAAAACAAAGGCAAGAATTGACAAATGGGATTGTATGAAATGAAAAGGCTTCTGCACAGCAAAGGAGACAATTAACAAAGTGAAGAGATAGCCTACAGAATGGGAGATCTTTGCCAGCTATACATCAGACAAGGGGTTAATATCTACAATATACAAAGAGTTCAAAAAATTAAACAAGAAAAAAAACAATTATCCAACAAAAAAATGGGCAATGAACTGAACACAATTCTTAAAAGAAGAAATACAAATGGTTAACTACCATATGAAAAAATGTTAAAATCCTTACCAATCAGGAAAATGCAAATCAAAACTACACTGAGATACCATCTCACCCCAGTCAGAATGTTAGCATCATAAAACAAACAACAATGAATGCTGGTGAGGATGTGAGAAGAAAGGAACCCTTATACACTGCTGATGGGAATGTAAGTTGGTGTAGCCACTATGGAAATCAGTATGGAAGTTCTTCAAAAAACTAAAAATAGAACTACTGTATGACCCAACTACACTACTACTGAGTATATATCTGAAGGAATATAAGTCAATATACCATAGAGATACCTGTTCATCCATATTTTTAATCAACCTAGGTGTCCATCAACAGATGAATGGATAAAGAAAATGTGTTATATATACACCATCAAGTTTTATTCTGCCACCAAGATGAAATTACGGCATTTGAAAGAAAACGGATGTAACTAGAGACCATCATTTTAAGTGAAATAAGCCAGATGTAGAAGGACAAAAGTCACATGTTTTCTCCCATATGTGGATGCTGGACTTCAATATATACTCGATATTTTAATATATATGTCATGAAAGTAAAAGGAGCCCTATGTAGGGTGAAAAAAGAGAATAAAGAGAAGGAGTAGGGGCAATAACAAAGGGGAATGGGGAAAAGGACGAGAAATACCACATTTTGCTCTGAAAGGCAGAATCTGGATTTACTTACATACACATATACATGCAAGCAGAAAGGGGACCACTGGTACAGAGAAAGGGCATCAGCAGGCGGAGGGAGTTCATGAGAGTGTAATGGGAAAGGTGATCATGAACAATGTACAATGATATGTACATAAGGAAATGTCATAATAAAACCCATTAATTTGTACACAAACTAAAAAAATATTACTAAAAAAGAAAAAGACAAAAGGAAACCAGATGTTACACCCTATAAAAAGCTCTCCAATGGCTTCCCATTACACTAGGGAAATAAAAAATATTTTCAACCTAAAGAGCTCCTGCATATTTGGCTCCTGCCTACCTCTCTAAACCTACTGGTTATTTTCTTCCTCCCTATGTAAGCTTCAGCCCAATCAGCCTTCCTGGTACTCCCAAATACATAGAGCATGTCCCTATCCTTACAATTTCCTCTTTCTAGATCTTCCTGTGGTGAGCTCCATTTCTCAGGTCTCTGTTCAAATGTCACCACAACAGAAGAAAACTAACCTAAGAATACTTGGTTGGCCTCAGCCTCAAATTACTCTCTAGTCCCTAAATCCTACCTTTTTCCTCTTCAAAGTAGGTAACACTCCCTAAAATATTATTCATTTTACACAATTATTATCTGTCACCCAGTCTAAACATATAAGCTTTCTGCCTATTGTTCCTGATGTATTCCCAGCACCTAGAATAGTTACGTGGCATGGAGCGGTCATTCATTAGTTACCTGATAGCAAAAGAAAAATGCCTGAAATGACAACTGTGTAAATTTTTTTTTTAAAAAAAGAGCATACTAAAAATATAACATGTTAATAGACTATATATAGGTGAATTTCTTTCCAATTTTTCCTTGGTGAACATGAATTACTCTATGAGAAAAGTTTATGTATATACATACAAAAATGCATGCACACACACACAAAGAGAGACACAAAACACACATATCACCTAGCACTAAGTTTAAAAATGCATAGGACCCATTAGTAATGATAACTTATTTGTATAGTATAATACCAAGGAATATTAGTTTATTCTTGCTACTTCTCTGGTGCTTTATCTCCAAAACTTCCTTCAGTGAAGATTCTCTCACATTAAAAAGGAATTCCCCACATTATTCAGATATACACAATGGTGAGTGGCATTTATGAGCTTCCCATTACTGCTAGGAAGAGCATGAAAAGAGGGAAATGAAGTACTACACTGGGAAAGGTCCCAGAAGTACATTTAGGAAAACTTCCCAATTTCTTGCCTAAGATTTCTGAGTCACTGCAAGATATTACGAGGGGTGACTTGGCAATCTTCGCCTTTGGAGATATTCTTTTCAAAGAATAAACAAAATAGCTGGTACATTACTACACAAAGGCAAGGATATCAACTACTACATGATATCTCAAGGTTCTTTTCAGACTCATTCTGATTATATGACCCACTTCATTTTTCACTCTGAATATTCCTGACTTTGGGAGACATGTTATATATAGTACATGTAGTCTCATAACTTCATTGTAATTCTAAGTTGGAACTAAGTAATTCATAGCATGAAATTTCCAATATGAGAATGTCTAAATTATGACCTCAGAGCCCTCTGCAATCTGTTAAGTAAAACCCCTAGAGTTTAAAAAAAAAAAAAAAGTCAGGATTTTAACAACATAGGGCAGTTCAATGCTGAATCATGAATACAAATGTGGATACTACTTCAGAAACCATTAGAACTATCACTGAACAATATTATATATGTACAAGAAATTGTTGGCAGTGAATTTTCAAAGTTAGATAAATTGCCCCTGAAAAAACATAACGTACCTTTTTTTTCCTGTAAACCAAATTGTGAAGGCATTACAACAGTTCAGAGGAGTTCTACAAGATGGGAGCATTTAATGATGTAAATAGCAATTTCCTTACCTATCACACACACACACACACACACACACACACACACACACACGCACACGCGCGCACGGCTAATCTTTTTTGCCTGAGAATTTTTATGTTGTTATTAGGTGATGTCGAGCCAGTATCCGACTCATAGTGGCCCTACATACAACAGATGAAACAGTATTGTTACTACTTCTCTGCTATTCATAGGGTTTTCAATGGCTGATTGTTTTTTGAGAGCGGGTGGCTGGGTCCTTCTCCCAAGCCTACAGCACCTGGTGCTCCCTGGCAGTCTCCCATCCAAGTACTAACCAAGCCAGACCCTGCTTAGCTTTCAAGATGTGATGGGACTGGATGCCACAGTGGTAAGGCTGGCTACAAGCGAGAATTTTATAGATTTCCTAAACCCACAGAATTTTACAAGAAAGGCACCTATAATTTTAATTTTAATTAGAACCTTTATTTTCTCTTAAATTAGATAGCTAGGCTATAATGGACTCTGAGGTAAGTACCAACTGTGACTATACTGGAGACAAAAGAAGTGAAACAGTGGAATGCTACCCTTAGCCATTATAATATCAAATTCTTTAGGTGAGAACTAAATGCTTCTTGAAAACAAAAACTCCATGTCTGTCTTATTGATTGTGGAACTCCTAAAGCCTGAAACAATACTTGGTATGCGGTAGGAATTCAATGCAGATCTACCATATATGAAACTAGTCCAACTGTTAACCAATTCCAAATTACAGAAGATTTGAACCTAGTCTGTATTCTATTTAAGACTCTCATTAATGTTCAGTTAGCACAGTGGCTACTAGATCAGAAGAGTAAGTGATACATAAGCTGGATAAAACCTCACTACCTGTTTCTTCTAACCCTGCCGCTAGGAAAAATATTACTTAACTAGGCATATCACATCAAATGGATAATGAAATGCTTCTCAAAACATTGTTCACAGAAAATAATGCTGCATTTCTAACTCATTAGTGATCTTTGTAGATAGGAAAATGTGTTTAACAATTTCAAATACCAGAACTTTCTATATGAGTTAAAAATAAATTACCACACATTAAGAGATCCAATAGTAACCTCATCTATTCAAATTAAGATGACAGACCATCATCAATAAATGCAGTTTTAAACCATAAGTCTATTAATTCCTATAATTGTTAAACAAAACTCATAAATTTTAAAAATTGTACATATTAACACATTCAGAAAAACTCTGCTTTAAGTTACTGAATTAGTGCCAGCAAAAAACTTACCGCCTGTCACTTCGCACATTGGTGTGATTGCAGAGTCATCTAAAGGCACACCTGTCAACTGTTCTGATTCTACTGACATGGTGCCAGGCAATCGCAACACTAACGCAAAGAGTCTCTGATCCCAACGAAAAGGTTCCTTGGTCAATTCACTTCCAGGCAAAGGAGAATTAAGAGGTAAATGGAGCTGAAAGTAATGAAGAGGGGGGAAAAAATCAGTAAGCTTTTCATGCAGGTTTTTCAAAGATAAAAGAAAAGCAACTTTAATACCTATTAAAACTGCCTTGAGTCTCATATCACTTTAAAAGCAAGTTCAAAAATAATGTCTTCAGATACATCTAATATAAAGCATGCTATTGTTACTTTTTCTTCAATTTTACTCTGAAGACCAGAATGGAACAAACAAAATCTGTTGTAATGCATTTCAGACTTACTCTAGGCTAATCACCAAGTGCTGGACTGCTTCCAAATAAATCATTTAATTATTAAAACAATTTGAGTGCCAAGCATGATGGTGCAAGACTGTAATCACTGTTCAAGGCTAGTCTGGGATACATAGTGAGTTCTGGACCTGCTTGGGCTACACAGTGGAAACCCGGTCTCAAAAAAGAAAAAAGGAGGAAAAAGAAAAAAGAAATACAACCCCGTGATAGATATCCTATTATTCCTATTCTCTGTGTTTGTTTATATAGAGGTCTCAAAGAAAAAATTATTTGACGTCTTGGGTTCATGCCAGTACTTCCGTTATACCATAGCAGCATCAAACATCTCCACAGTTCTTAATAATTTTAAATATGCTTCATTTTATAGATGATATACAAACCCAAAGCATTTGCATGAAAATAAATTATTGCTAATTACATAATGGGCTAGGATTTAGCTCAGCTGGTAGAGCGCTGCACTGCAGTCTCTGAGGTCCTGAGTTCAATTCCCAGTACAGTGAAAACGGGAGAAGGGCCTGGTAATCCACTCCCATGGCAACCCCGAAAAAACAGTCAGCCATTGAAAACTCTATGAGGTTCGCTATGAGTCGGATACCGACTTGATGGCACCTAACACAACAACAATTACATAATAAATGAAGTGAATCTCACCATTTGTGAGTAAATGTAGAAGTGCTGGAGAAAGTGGTTTTTATGTGTGTTTTCTGGCAGTACTTGAGGGCTGAACCCAAGGCCTCACACATGCTTTATAAGTGCTCTACCCCTGGGCTGTACCTCCAGCCCATCTTTTGTTTTTTGAGACATGGTCTCACTGAGCTATGCAGGTTACCTCTGGCCTTGAACTCTCAATCCTCCTGCCTTGGCCTCCAGTCACTGGGATTACAAATGTGCACCACTGCACCTGGCCTTTGTTTTTTAATAAATGTTTCTCACTACTCCCACCAAACCTTCTAAGTCAAAATGTCTTCTAAGATATCAAGCCTTGAGCTCAAACCACCATTTTTATAAGACATTTTAGAGATGGAGGATCTAGTTAAATACTACTACAATGGAAGTCAATTTCAGAATGCACAACCTTCTACAGAACAAAAGATCTCCAATAAATCAATGGCATGAAAAGGCCAAAGGTACAGAAGGGAGGATTGAAATTATTACAGAATAAGAGACAAAATAAACAAAAGCAAAGATTTTTGAGACAATAAGGGAAATCTGAAATATATGTTACTGGAATTGTTAATAATATTTTAAGGGTGTTAATGATATGATGCTCAAGAAAAAAAATCCTTATCACTTACCAAACTTGGAAAGTACAGAATCAGTACACTCAGGGACTTAATATTTCTACAAATATTGGAGGATTTTAAAAAATACAGAACACACTTTTAAATGATCACTTCCAAACTACAGTTTATACTAATTTCTTCATAAAGAAAGACTTAACTATATTGCTTTACAGCATTTCTAAATCTCACACAGGGAATATGTTTGAACTTGATAAACTAGGGGTCAAAGTCATCCTACACTGATTTAAGACTCAAGTTTCTTCATTGACTTACATTAAACCCTTAAAAATATATATCTGATTCTATTCTAAGAAGAGAGTTCCTAGTGAAGCTGTGCAATGCTGGCACCTCTCTCCCAAAAATTCATGCCAAAAGACTATGCTACAAGGCTCAAGATCAGCCACGATTTTGTGACCATGGACAGGGATTATGTGCTCTTCCTCTGGCATTGGTTCTTTATACTTAAGGCAGAAGGTAGAGGCAATAGGAAAGGAATGCTGAAGAAATCTGGGCCACAATCTTCCTTGAGGCAGGTTCCCCAATCTCAAATGGGACACTTGTAAACAGAATTGGAACTCCAGGCCCTTGCTGCTATTACTGCAACTTGCCAAAAGATAAGGAAGCACTATTCACAACATCTCCTTTTACCTGACCCCAACCATCTTTAAATTTGGGAAACACAACTACCAAGTGGCTTGATCATTTTCTCTTAAGGTAACAGAAACATCAAAGCACCAAGAACACTGGCTAAAGAGGCTTTCAACTGTTAATGTAGTTGCTCTACAGAGTAATGAATGCATGGCACTGCCCCAAGGATACAGGGAATAACAGGCATTGCATAAACTACATACAACTAATCATGTAATGAATGATGAGCATGTGTAACACAAACTATATTAATGAAATAATTGGCCTTTGGCTATACAACGCTAAATCTAAAATGTTCTTCAAGTAAAAAGAAAAGCCAACAAGGGTCACAAAACTATGCCCAAGCATTTTACACATAGCTATTTCAATTTTATAAAACTTCTATCAAATCTTTACTCATTTTTCTATTTTTTATTTTCCCCTCTCCTTATTCTCACCAACCTCTCATCACTAAAGAGGGGTAGGAGTTGGAGGATGTATTAATGAAACAGGCAAGAGTAATGGCTGGCAAGTAGAAACAGGAAAAATAAAATTAAAAATGTGAAGGAAAAACAAATTTAGGAAGATTACATTACTCAAAATCTAAAGTTTGTTGCTGAAATATGGGCAATGTACAATGATATGTATACAAATGTCATAAAGAAACCCATTAAGTTGTACACTAATTAAAAAGTTACACTAATAAAAAAGTACACTAATAAAATAAATTTTAAAAAAGAGGTAACTGATGAACTGTCCCAAAATTATTCATACATACAAAATGACAAAAGTATTATTCAAAATATTAATAAGAGTAAAAGGCTTCTCTTTACTAACAGTGGGCTTTTGTTTTGCCTCTTGGTTTTCCTTCAAAGGAACTGATAATGGAAGAGAAGCAGAAAGTTTTGTTGTTCTTTTTGAAAATCAGAACTTCTTTAATGCTTTTTGTAGCAGAATATTTCCTTGCCTATTAGGAGTCATCAGCCTGCAGCCATACCACTGTGGCTTCTGATCCTGTCACATCTTGGAAGTTAAGTGGGGTCAGGCTTGGTTACTTGGATGGGAGACCACCTGGGAACACCAAGTGCTATAGGCTTGGGAGAAGGACCCAGCAACCCACTCCCAAAAAGAAATCAGCCACTGAAAACCCTATGAATAGCAGAGAAGCACAACAATAGTGTTTTGTCTATTGTACATAGGGTCACAATGAGTCAGACAACAACATGACAGCATCTAACAACAAGAAGGAGCTATCAGGAAGAATGCCTAGGTCTACTCTTCAACTGAGGAGACCTAGCAGTCTTGTGTCTACTGTTGACTGTTTCCTTGAGTTCTCAAAGACCTATGGCTAGATATATACATGTGCATGTATGTAGGTAGACACATACATATATATTTGCCTGTTTCTAATTGCATCAACTTGCACATTGCTGTCTAATTATATATATAGTATTTAGAATACCTTCCTAATTCTTTTTGAGCAGCCATGCCTACACTCTCTCAGCTCCTCCCTGGATTCCTCACAGAAGCCCATATGACAAGGAAATATGTCTATCCTGTTCATCATCTCTCCATACTGGACCACCTACATCAGTATTCTAACTCATCTCTGATGATCACTGAGATAATGTAAACTCTTATTCACTAATTACTAAGCAATTTTTAGGCAGATTTGGTCCTCTTAGGAGGTTCCTGATACCACTTTTGTTATTTTGAAAGTGGGTCTGTTCTCTGAAGTTCTTAATTCTTTGAAAACTTAATAATATTTCAGCTGAAAAATTAGCAAGATTATTAAAAAGTAAGTTAAGGGAGGCTGCTTAAGAAATTGAAAGCAATTGCAAACTACGTTGGATAATTGTGAGTTTGAGTTGTTCTGTATCAATCTAATTTTTGGGCTCCTTTTCCTATGTATGTGGTAATTCTATTTTTCTTCAATGAAACTTTTATTTTAAAAATTTTTTAAAGTTTATTGTTGAAAGTCTTATAACATCTTAAAATCACAAAGTGGAGTCTTCATGAATACATATAATCAAGAAGAAAACTATGAAATGAACCATTAGAAAAATGTGCACTAAAAATAGATACTTACTAAAAGTAAAAAACATAAAAGGAAATTCATACAAATATATTAGTTATCAGATAATACAAATTGAAATATCAATGAGATGCCATTTCATGTGCATTATTAGGCAAAAATTTAGAAGTTTAATAATATTAAGTGATAAGAATATGAAGAGTATAGAGTGAAAACACTCTTAACACTCCTGGTGAGCCAATAAGTATTTAACCAGTTAGAAGACAATCTGATATCATTTGGTAGAGGTGGAGATAAGCAAAACCTAGACCACATGAATGTCATATGCTAGAGAAACTCTCATATTTTCACAAAAAGTCACATAAAAGAATATTGGGAGTGCAGTCAATGGTAGAGCATGTGCTTAGCATGCACAAGGCTCTAAATTCAATCCCTGGAACTAGAAGGAAGGAAGGGAGGGAGGGAGGGAGGAAGGAAAGAAGGATGGGAAGGAGGGAGGGAGGGAGGAAGGAAGGAAGAGAGGAAGAGAGGAAGAGAGAAAGAAAATTTACTAAAGCATTATTTGAAACAGGAAGACTGAAAATACTACTACAAGTCCAAAAAGGGAATCAATAAATTAACTATTCACATACCACAGTTAAAATGTATAAATCTCTAAGATCCAACATGGATAGATCTCAAAAACAACATTTTTTGGATAATATATGTACAAAAAAGAATATAAATCATGAATGTACAACTTGATGAATTTTCACAAGTTGAATGTACTCGTGTAACCTAATATATGTCCCCTCCAATCATTATCCCCTACCAACTCTTTCATCTGGTTTTGAGCTTTACATACAAGGCATGAACAAAGTATACGGTGAATGTTTAAATGATTATAGCTTAGTGGTAGACTGCATGCTTAGCATGTATGCAGCCCTGGGTTCAATCTCCAGCATTGCAATAAATAAATACCCATTAATAATAATACTAGTTTATAAAGGGTTTAGAACAGTGGCTAGCATCTCTTTATACACACACACACACACACACACACACACACACACTAATTCATTCAATCCACAAAATAAATGAAACAGGCACTATCATAATCCTCATTTACAAATGATAAAAAGCTGAAGTACCGAAATGCTTTAGCAGTTGTGCAAAAGGTACACCGGTAGTAGGGGACTGGGAGACAGAATTTAAGCCCATGTAGTCTGGCCTGATTCTATGCTCTTACACATGCATATACAATCTAACAATTATCAAAAACATAATGTGCATTTTTTTAAAAAATCAATGCTGAGATATTAATACAAAAAACTAATTTTATTTAATGGAAAAATAACTACTCTTGGAAACAAATCTTTCAGTTGATTTCTCAACTAATCTAATGATTTCAAGCCACTAATTAACATATCTTATAAATACTTTTATAACATAAAGTCCCACACTTTTCCCCCAGCTACTCTTTTATCCAGCAGGAAGAGGCAGCAATATGCTTCTCCTACCTCTTACTTTTCCCTTCCAATTCTCAACACATGGATAATAACAACAAAAGTAAACAAAACAATAGCTACCAAAATTTGAGCACCATTCTGTGAGCTCTATATACTGTAAGTAAATAGGGTAGATACTATTATCATCTCCATTTTGGAGATGAGATGTAATACAAGAGTGTATTAGTCATGGTGGGAAACAATTGTAGAATATCCTGAAGAAACCTGTGCTATAAAGTTAAATTTAGAACACCCAAGGGCAGTAAATTTTAAGAATTGGGTAAATCATGTGTCATTCAATAATACAGTAATTTTCCCATAACCATGATATATATTGTTGTTAGATGCCCCTGAATTGGGTCTGACTCATAGTGACCCTCGTAGGGTTTTCAGTGGCTGATTGTTTTCCAGGATTGTTTCAGAAGTGGATTGCCAGGTCCTCCTCCGGTTTTTGCAGTCCTGGTGATCACACTCAGGTCCTCAGACAGTGCAGAGGAGAACTTTACCAACTGAGCTAAACCTCAGCCCAACCATGATACTACTGATCTTTACTAGGGTCTTTATAAAATAGTACTTAGCAAAGCTTTGGCCTAATAAACTAATAAGCAAAGAAAATTAATTATACTTACAAGGCTTTTTTTTTTTCTAACTTGGGTACAATTGAGGTTTTCTGTATTGTATTGTTACTTTAAATGATTGATTTTACTGATATCACCAATCCAGATATCCTATGTAATTATCTTGGTAGCTGACAGAAAAGAAAATGTAACTCTAATTTAAAATTAGACTGTCCTATTTTTTCCTTCTTTCCCTTGGTGATCTTACCACCTGTTCAATTCTTCCTGAACTTCTTACCAAAAACTAAATAAATAAATAAAAGAATAAAAACTTACTTCTAACAGTCTGAAAAACAAATGCTAGGTTAGGCTGGTGACAGTCTACCATTTTTGCATGTTCAAACTCTACATGTTTGTGATAGTGCAATTTCTTCTTTATTTGACTGTCTTATATTTGAGGGTGGTTCAGACCCTAATAATTTGTGACTTTGCTAAAATTGAACTAAGTTCAATTTCAATTTTAACTTTAAGATATTTGTGGGGCATCTACCACAAGCACATGACTATTTACTAGGAAAATACGAAATCAAGTAAAAAAAAGATTGGCGATAATATTTTAGCTAGCTCTTTAAGTTTTTTTATTAGTAATTTTTAAGCTAGCTTATTTTTAAAGAAAAACTATCATAAAAACTTATCAGAATTCTCATGTTACCTATTTTTTTAAACTTTAGAATGTAAAATAAATAATCAGAAGTCAGTAAACAGTAAAAGAAAATTTTAAAAAATCTATTTTTAAGACATCATTAATTCAAGAATCTGAACAGATGTCTCCTCAGATACAACCAGACTGGCTCCTACATGAGGATTACACCAAAACCCACAATGACCTACACCAACACATAGAAAATCTACCCCTCAAATTGTATGTTCTGCCAAGTGGTTCTATTACTAAACTAATCAAAAGTATGTTCCCTTTCATAATAAAACTTCCCATTTATGTTTTAATGACCTATTTATTTGGCTGCCTATCCCAATAGCTTGGGAAAGAGCAGACAATAGGATTTGATTCTTATCTGTCTCCTTGAAGTATTTGCCAAATGAAAGAATAAATAAGGTCCTACTCCCACAATCTAAGGAAACTAAAAGAATAATATGGGCAAAGTGAGAGTTATAAGCAGAGCATAGGCACCTCTGTGTCCTACCAACAAGAACTATGAGACCTCCACCCTGATTGTTACATACACAGATACAAATGGTTTCCATGGAATATGTGTGATGAGTCACAAAACCAAGAAGTCCTGTCACCAAGAGTGTTACTCTCTCCCTGTGTAACTAGCCCATCTGTATGGTCCTAGTATGTGCCCAGTCAGAGAGGATACAAAGTCATGAGCTGCACAACCTGCCTGATACCTGGAACATAGAGTGCAGGTACAAATATTCTACATGCAGGTGTTATAGGAACTATTTCATTCAGTTCAGTGTATAATACTAATAATGAAAAATATGTATATAGACACACAGACACTGTAGCCCACATGGAACATAATCTCATAAATTCCTACTTTGTTAAGATATACAAAAAACTCAACCCTATATTATTTATCATTTTTTAAAATCTCATAAACCAAACCTTAAATTTCTTTATAGTTTACTGCATTGGTTTATTCCCAATGTATTTGGCACAGCATCAAATAGGTAATTAGGTCCCTATAAATATACAAACTTCAATTGTTACTATGTTTGACCTCCTTAAAACATTAAAAATGGGGATCACAAATCAAGCTGTAACTTGGGTTACTTAGTGAAAGGTAATACACCACATACTGCCTTCAAGAACACTTAAATTGCTGGGCGCAGTGGTGCACATCTGTAATCCCAGTGGCTCGGGAGGTGGAGACGGGAGGATCACAAGTTTGAGACCAGAAGTACTCCTCGCAACTTAGAGAGACCTTGTCTCAAAAAGTAAAAACAAATGGACTTGGGGTGGGGGGTGCAGATCAGTGGTCTAGCACTTGCAGCGCATACAGGTGCGAGGCTCTGGGATCAACCCCCAGTACCGGGGGAGAGAAAAAAAAAGAAGAACACTTAAGTTAATAATTGTAAGGTATACAACAGTGAAAGTATATATACATAAGGCACAGAGAATAAATGTTTCCTAGGTGAAGTAGCATCTGAGTAAGTCTGAAAACTGTAAAGTTTAGTGAGAATCTAGAACCTCAGGCAGGTTAAGGGGCATTACAGAATGAAAACCATGGGAGGCATAAAAAATAAAAGTCAAATACTGAGATAAAACTAAACTTCAGAATTTTGAAGAGTAAAGAGTAAAGGAGGAGGGAAATTAAAGACTTTAAGAAAGCCTTTAAAGCCAGGGGCTATGGTTCACACCTATAATCCCAGCTACTCAGAAGGCTAAGACAGGAAGATTGTGAGTTTGAGGCCAGAGGCAGCCTGGGCACTTTACTGAGATCTTGTCTCAAAATACAAAAGATAAAAAAGGGGCTGGGGGTGTGCAGCACAGTGGACAAGCACTTGCATAGCATGTGTGAGGCCCAGAGTTAAAAATATCACCCGGGGGGGAGGGGGTGGCGGTGGAGAAAGAAAGCTTTATGAATGAGTTTGGAGCATTATTTTCCAGATAATTCAGCACTGAATTACAAAAATGCAACAGAAACTTTCTGCAATACACTGTACATGACCTTACCTTGTGGAAATACATCGTATAAATAAAATTCAAAGAAAGAGGCAGAGAAAAAACGCTTAAAGATCTCTTGTCCCTACCAAGTATTGCCTAAAGTCTCATGGGCTAATAGACAATTCTTTACTTATTGAAATTCTATTACAAATCTAACTCAATTAGATTCCCTGCTGGAACCACCTTATCTAACTAATCCTCCAACAAACCTATTACCTAGAACTTACATTCTAAAGTATATCATCAATTTAGCATATTTCTTTGCTTCCCCCAAATTTAACACTGAATATACATAAAAATTATCCCAACTACAACATATAATTATCCATAGAATTACATATCCTTTTCTTCTTCCATATTATTGAGTTTCACAGAGTTTGACTATCAGAGAATTTGTGTCTAAATCTTCTCCAGACTGAGTTTAGAGGGTTTTCTGAATTCTTCTGACCACTAGAAATAGAGTATTAGGGTCATATTTTATAGCCTATACTTCTGATCTTAACTTTTTTAACACCTTTCATTTGAATAGTAAAATTTCAAGATGTATTAAAGATTAATATTTCATTTGCACTTCCTATTCTATTACTCTTAGAATCTAATTTCATATTCTCCTTATTTCAACTGCAAATTATCAGATAACATGACACTTCTCTTCAAAAGGCTGGCTTGGGACACATTTGATTCTTCAGTAATAATTCTTCATAGTTGGTGAATAAATTATAATACTATCTCATAGCTTTCACAGTTTTACCTCTTTTCCAGAGACTTGGTGATTTAAACTTGGTAACTTAAACTGCTTTTATTTATTTGCATGGCCTGGTATATATGTTGAACAATCCAGGATTTGTAACTTACTTGTGATCGTAATGCTAACTCACTACTAGATAACAATTATTTATTTATTTATTTGGATTTTTGAGATGGGGTGTTGCTATGTAGCCCATGCTGAGTGACCTTGAATCTACGCAGCCCAATCCTCCTTATGATCCTCCTGTCTCAGCCTTCTCAGTGCTGACACTATAGGTATGTACTACCATGGCCAGTTTTTTTAATTTTGTTTTTGTTTTGTTTTGTTTTAAAGGAAGAACTAGGACCAGGCAAAGTGGTACATGCCTGTAATCCCAGCGAATCAGGAGGCCAAGGCAGGAGGTTTGCAAGTTCAAGGGCAAAGGCAGCCTGCACAACTTACCTCAAGGAAACTGTCTTGAGATAAAGGGGCTGAGGGTACAGCTCAGTGGGAGAGCACTTGTAAAATATGTACAAGGCCCTGGGTTCAGCCCCCAAGCACCAAAAAAAAAGAGAGGCAGGGGAACAAGAGGGAAGAATTAGGAACACAAATTTATGTTACATTTCTATTAGACTCTGGTTAAAAATACGTAACAAAACACAATGTGAGCTATGCTTGGATTCTGACTTAAAAAACTGTAGACATTTGTGAGACAAGTAGATAAATTGCGATTTAGACTGGTATTAGATTACTTACTGGGCTCTTCAAATTTTTGTTAAGCTAAAAATACAAATTTGTTGAAATTTATTAAAATAAAACCTTGTTATGCTATAGAACTCTGCAAATGTGTATGTACAGAGATAGATATAGATATGTTGTTGTTGTTGTTGTTGTTGTTAGGTGCCGTCACATTTCTATTAGACTCTGGTTAAAAATATGTAACAAAACACAATGTGAACTATGCTTGGATTCTGACTTAAAAAACTGTAGACATTTGTGAGACAAGTAGATAAATTGCGATTTAGACTGGTATTAGATTACTTACTGGGCTCTTCAAATTTTTGTTAAGCTATAAAATACAAATTTGTTGAAATTTATTAAAATAAAACCTTGTTATGCTATAGAACTCTGCAAATGTGTACATACAGAGATAGATATAGATATGTTGTTGTTGTTGTTGTTAGGTGCCGTCAAGCCGGTATCTGACTCATAGAGACCCTCTGTACAACAGGGGAAACACTATTGTCAGTGCTTCTCTGCTGTTCACAGGGTTTTCAATGGCAGATTGATTTTTAGGAGGGGGTTGCCAGGTCCTTCTCCCAAGCCTACAGCTTCTGGTGTTCCCAGGCAGTCTCCCATCCAGGTACTAACCAGGCCCGACCCTGCTTAACTTCCAAGATCTGATGGGATCGGATGCCACAGGGCTACTGCTGCAGACATATATAGATATAGATGCTCTTATACATTTAAGATGCACTCAGAAGAATTTATAGATGAAGTGATTTGTCTACAATGTGCTTTAAAATAATCCCCGAAACAGTGTGCACAGAGTAGAAGGCACATACATGAAACAAAATGTGGATAAACAAAATATGGATAATTATTGAAGCCAGGCAAATTTTCTTGAGATTTGCCATATTCTCTAGTGTATGCTTAAAAGTTTCCACATTAAAGAAGTTTTTTTTTTTTTCAGTATGGACATACGTGAGTAAACAACACAGCAACTGAAAATGCAAGCCTAAACCTCTGTAAAAAGGTATTAAGAATGGGCAGGGAACCCTGCTTTTATTACAACCCCTCCTATAAAAACTTATCAGAAAAAAAATTCATATTACTTTATTTAAAATATTTAAACCCTTTTACACAATATAAAAGTTTCATCATTATGAGGTATTGCCAAAGCAAATAATTCACCTGGAGTAATAACTACATAACCCTATGTTGTTATTGTTGTTAGGTGCTGCCGAGTCAGTATCTGGCTCATAGCGACCCTATGCACAACAGGTGAAACACTATTGTCAGTGCTTGTCTGCTATTGATAGGGTTTTCAATGGCAGATTGATTTTTGGGAGTAGGTTGCCCAGTCCTTCTCCCAAGCCTACAATACCTGGTGTTCCCAGGCGGTCTCCCTTCCAAGGACTAACCAGGCCCAACCCTTCTTAGCTTCCAAGATCTGACGGGATCAAATGCCATAGGGCTACGGCTACAGGCTTCAAATGTCTATACCCATATCTAAATATGCACTGACTAGATACAGCAGTACCAGATATGAGCATATTACTACTATTCCTCTACCTGAAAACTGGCCTGAAAAATTTCTCCTCTCAGTAGTTTTTTAGACACATCCTGGTTTTAGGAGGAGGGTAGGAAATGGGAGAATAGTACTTCAGAGATTCAAAGAAATATATAATTATCACTGGGAAGGTGAGGAAGACAGGAAATCTTGCCATAAGAGATTAATATATCTGTCCAAGTTAATGCAGGTTCTAATAAAAACAAATTTAAACCCACATTCTTCCACTTTGCTGGATTCCCACATATCTGGATTTTCACATAATATTTGTACTGTGTATCACTTTACTAAGATATGTTTTCTGCTTGATCTTACAATAAACAACCCTGGACTGCAACTTTCTGGGTTCCTACAAGTGCTTACATTACCACTTTTGTGTATCAGTTTCCTCATCTATAAAATATATGAAAAAAGTTGTATTACTTATTTATAAAATGATATATATAAAACAAAGTTGCTTTAACATTCAAAAGTTAATGCAATTCACCATTAATAAGACTAAAGAAGAAAAGTCATGAAACCATCTCAATATATGCATTAAAAACTTTTGACAAAATTCAACACTTATTCATGGTTAACAAACCAAAACAACAAACAATCACCACCAACAGCTCTCAGCAAATGCTCCTAGCAAATTGATAATAAAGAGGAAACTTTCTCAATCTGATAAAAAGAATTTATAGCCAGGTATGGTGGTTCTCATGTCTGTAATCTCAGCATTCCTGGATGCTAAGGCAGGAGAAATTTCAAAAATTTAAAGACAGCCTAGGCTACACGGTGAGACTCTCTAAAAAAATAAATAAATAAATGAAAAGCTACAATTAACATCACACACAGTGAAACGCTAAATGTTTCAGTCCCCCTTCCAGGGACAAGACATAGATGCCTATTCTCACCATTTTCACCAGTATATTAAGGCAAGAAAAAAAGGAAAAAGAAAAAAGAAAAAACAGCCAGATATTAGAAAGGAAGTTAATGTCTATTAAGATATGATTGTGTATGCAAAAACTTCTAAGAATCTAGAAAATGCTACAATATAATTTAGGAAGGTCACAGGATACAAAGTCAAAATACTCAAAAATCAACTGTATACCTTTATACTAGAAAGAAATAATCAGAAGTTAAAAGTAAGATGTCCAATTTACACCTTAAAACTTCTACACTGAAAACCACTACAAATATTACCAAGAAAATGAAAGATACAGAAAATCTGGTATGTAATGCTCATAGATCCAAACAAATAATATGAAAAGTATCAATTTTTCCCCAAATTACTAGATTTCAACAAAAACTTTCTTGTAAAATTTAATAAGCCTGACTCCAAATTTACATGTAAATTCAAAAGATCTAGAATAGATGAAACAATTTAGAAAAAGGCCAAGACTTAAACTAACTGATTTCAAGATTTACCAAGCCAGAATTCTATGTTCTAGGCTGGAATAATCCTAGTGGTAGCCCTTGGTATGTCCCATGCCCAGATATTTCTTCTGACTAAACCTGTACATCCCACTTAAAATCCAATCTTCCCTGATGGTACCAGTGTTACCTTCAAAGCCAATTTTTGAATCCCTATAAGATTTAGGAATCTCTCATTTTTATACAGTGATAGAAAATACTTCAATCCATGAAATTTCTTGAGCAGTACTCTCATTTAATGATAACCATAAGATGTCATTATTAACCCCATCTTAAACATAAGGACACTGAAACTTAGAACACCAGAGAATAAGGTTAGATGTCTAACTGGTTACACAGCCAGGACCTAAAACTTTTACAACACAAAAAACTTCTTTAACCAGTACATTTTCAATATCTATGTTATATTTGAATTGGACATGAGTCTTTTAGGAAACAAAAAATTCCTAGGTCTGTCCACTGAAAAGTCCTGAAAACAACGACCAACTCAACAGCAATGACTGTTCCTAAAGCCCAGGTTATAATTTCTATATACGACTTGCTAACACATGGAACCTTGGGCTGATTCCAGGTCTAAAGCAAAAATGTAAAAGTCATACTAAAAAGCAAAGAAGTTTTCAAGCTTTGAAATTGTTATCTCTTTACCACTCCTTTAATTTCAGAGACTACCAAATATAACCTCTCCTTTTTAGCTGGGCTCAAAGCAGCCCATGCAGAAATTAGTTTCCACTCTCTCCTGCAGTTAAACGTGGCCAGGTTCTAGTTTAGGAAGCTCCTGCCCTCTACATTCTTTCCCATAGGCTGAAATTCAATTGCTGGATTTGTTGTAAAACTGGCATTAACCATTCAGAAGCAAAGAAAAGAAAAAAGTCACAAAGTAGAAGAAACCTGGGACCATGTTACAGACAGTAACTTGGAACAGAACTACCTACTTTCCCAACTATAAAACAACCAGAAACCAGACCTTCTTCCCCACCCTATCCTTTTTTTTTTTTTTCTTTTTTCTTTTTTTGGTTGTTTGAGACAGGGTGTTACTCTGTAGCCAACGCTGTCCCGAACCACACCATGTAGGCTGGCCTCATTGAGCTCAGATCAATTCTCCTACCTCAGACTCCCAAGCGCTAGAATTACAGGCGTGCATCACAGTCTTCTATCTTTTTAAGTTGCTATTATTTTTGTTCCAATTAGAGCAACTAAGCCAATATCCTTAAAAATCTACCTTAGCAGAAGCTTTTCTAGAAGTTTCAACTTGATAATTGTTAATTTGTTTTTCTGTTGCATAAAATAGGCACTCAAAGAGGTGCTCTGCCTCTGTACTAAGGGCAAGAATGCATACATTCTAATCAAACTAATACTAAATGCTGTGATTTAGTTAAGTGTAAAGCCAGCATCTCTAGCCTCAAGTCCCACTCCACTCCCAACTACTGAGATTTGCTCAGATAATAGATAGGAAAAAAGCTTCCAACAAAATTTTAATGTTTTGAGTGAAATTGAGTATTTCTTAAATCTCATCCCTCAAATATAATACAGCCATAGTCCTACTCATAATAAAAGCAAGAAGTAGTATTAGGTTCTTATAAAGTAAAAAGTAAGTAGTATTGGGCTTTAGAGACTACAGTACATAGAGGGTTCCAGGAGAGATTTATTCAAGGAAAAAAAAGATAAAGCTAATATGGGCAAGCATTTTATTATTCTGAGGAAGAGTTTGGCTATGAAACAGCAATAATTTTCTTATAAAAAATAAAATTGAAATGAAATGAAAAACATTATAACCTAAAGTAATCAAATAATTATATAACTACAATAGAAAGATGGGGGAAAGTGTAAGAAAGACAATTCCTCATATTCTACAATAGAAAACCAACCAAAAATATCTGTAAAAGAAAATATAAGCAATATAAGCATGGCTTCTGGAAACAGAAATTCAAACAGCTAAAACAGTTAAAAGTAGGAAAATTATGTGTAGTAAGGAATAGACATGTATCTACTTCTCATGATAAGCAGGATGTGGCAACGTTCAGCAAACATTCTACTACTGAGGTAGCCCCTGATCCCCTCAGTGTAATCTTAATTAAGTGTCCTTTTAACTTTAAAAAATGTCAACTTTAGATAATCAAATTATATGATCCCATCTACTTACATGCCTGGTGGTATATTAATTTTTTTAATTATCTGCATAAATTACTTTGACTGAAAAATTACAATTAAAAAAGGAAATGTGTTCAAAAGACTTTAGGGAAGTAGAAGCAACAGGATTAAATGATTGATGAAATATTTGGGTCAGAAGAAGTCAAGAATGGGGTCAGGATGTGGCTCAACAGTAGATCACTTGCCCAGCGTCTAGGAGGCCCTGGGTTCCATCACCAGCACCATAAAACAAACAAACCCAAAAATAAAAAATAAAAAACAAAACAAAACATTTTTGTTTGTTTTTGCCAGGCATTGTGGCATATACCTATAATCCCCACACTCAGGAGGCTGATGGAGAAAGATCGACATGAATTTGAGGCCAACCTGGTCTACATAGTTAAGTTCCAGACCAGCCTGGGCTACACACACCACTCTGTCACAAAAACAACAACAACAACAAAAGAAGTCAAGAATGACAACTAGAAACCAGATGTGGTAGCACATGCCAGAGATTCAGGAGACTGAGGCAGGAGGATAGAGAGTTAGAGGCCAGAGGTAGCCTTCATAACTTAGAGAGACTCTGACTCAAAATAAAAAAAAAAACTAAAAATGGGCTAGGGGTGCAGTTCAGTGGTAGAATACTTGCAAAGTATGTGTGAAGCCCTGGGTTCAACCTCCATGCAAAGCAAAAAAAGACAGCTAGGGCAACCAGGCAAACATTATTACACACACACACAAACACACACACACACACACACACACACACACACACACACACACACACACACAAAACAGAGTATGAGCTCGGGTTTGGACACATCCAGTCTGAGGTACTTCTAATACATCCAACTTGAAATAGTAAGTACACAACTGGGTAAATGGCATCGAAAAGAAGAAAATAGCTGCAGGCTCTGTGAGTTACCAGCTTGTGGATAGTTAAGCCATGGAAGTACATGACAGCACTCAAAGAAGGTTACAAGAGAGAACAGCCAAGGGTATAAACCTGAAAACAGCCTACGCTAGTTTAAAATGATTTTTTAAAAAACTTTAAATACTTTCTTAGTATTCATATATATCTAACTTTGATAGTTTCAAACTATTCTATGATGAATCCTATTTGGATATTCCACGTCTTTCATTCATTTTCCATTCCACAAGTACTTGAAAAAGATATGTCTATGTCCAAGAATTCAAAGAGACATAGGAAGCAGACCTCACTCCAGGAATTCAAAGTCTCATGGCAGCAAAATAAGTAAACAGGTAGCATAATTCACATAAGATACGTGGTAACAGCAACACGAACTAATCCCTAGAGATACATAGAAGACAGGAGAATTAGGTATCTAAAAAAATTCATAGGAGGCACCATTTGAGCAGTGTATCAATAAATAAATAGATGTGGAGGATAGAAAATGGGAAGAAATAGGAAGCATCCAAGAATTATGGAACAATGATAAGAATGATATCTTCAGGGAAGAATGAGGAGAGGTCAGTGTTGGTAAGGCATTTAGAAGCAGAATAAAATTAATAAGCCACAAAAAAAGTTGGAATTAAATCATGAAGGCATTTTTATGCCCCGTTAGAAGAGATATTCCAAGGTAAGAAAAGGAAAATGCCTAAATCGAAATTTAATTAATTAGAAAGCTAAGAGCTAGCAAAACAAATCTTATGCATTTGTTTAAAGATGGAAATCCGCATATACTAACAGATGAATGAAGCAATGGCAATGTGTGAAATTCCCCAATGAGCACGTCAATAAAAAGGTGAGAAAATTTAAGATTAAACCAGAACATGCAGGGAGAGGCAAACAAACAAAGATCAAGAGTAGGGATTACAACAGTGTAGAAAGCCAAAGAAAAGCCAGAAAAATGTAAACAAAATCAGGAAAACCTTTAATAAAGTGTTCAGGCTAGGCGCAATGGTGTACCCATATAATCCCAGCAACTCAGAGGTAGAGGTAGGAGGATCACAAGGCTGAGGCTAGAGGTAGCCTGTGCAACTCAGCCAGACCCTTTCTCAAAATAAAACGGGGTGAAGGCGTATGGAACACTTGCAAAGTGTGCATGAGGTCCTGGGTTCAGCCTCCTTGTACAACAACAACAAAAGGGTTCAATACTATTAGCAATGTACCACGAAAAAGACAACAAGTTAATAAGAAAATCTGGATTTAGAAGATAAACAAGTTATTATTGACTTTCTTAAGAAAAGTAGACTGAGAAGCCATATTTTAACAGTAAGGAATAAAAAGAAGATAGGGAAGTTGAGGCACTACCAATAACAATTTCTAGATTACAAAAAGAAATAAGGAAGGGAGTCATTACAGACAAAAGTAGGGTGAGAGTAAAGATACAAGTTTTTTCCATTTGTTTCATTTCAATTCTTTAGAGTAGCTGATACAAGAAGGCAGAGTTATGCAATCATCACCACTGTCTAATGTGTGAACATTTTCATCATCTGAAAAGGAAATCCCATGTATGTGAGCAGCTTCCCCTTAACTGATGCCACTGGCAACCACGTACTTCAATCACTATGGATCTGCCTATTCTGAACATTTCCATGTAAGTGGAATCTTGCAGTATTTGGCCTTTTGTGTCTGGTTTATATCACTTAGCGTATTTTTGTTTTGTTCTGTTGTTTGGAAGTATTTGGAGGTAGAACCCAGTGCCTTGTGCATGCTAGGCAAGTGTTCTACCACTGAGCTGCATTCCTAAGACCTTGTTTTAGTTTTTATTTTGAGATAATCTTACTAAATTGTGCATGCTGCTTCTGGCCTTGAATTCATGATCTTCCTGCCTCAGCCTCCCAAACTGTTAGGATTATAGGCAGGTACCATGCCACCTGGTAAGTATGTTGTCAACTTTTATTCATGTTGCAGCAAGTTTTAGGGGCTGAATAATATTCATTGTACAGATATAGCAAATTCTGTTTATCTGCTCATTAGCTAATGGACATGTAGGTTGTTTCTATCTTTTGGCTGTTATGAATAATGCTACTATGACATTTGTTTAAAGGTTTTTATGCAGATTATATTATCATTTATGTTAGGTATACACTGATGAGTGGCATATATTATTACTGGACCAGAGGATAACTCAAATGTCTAGCTTTTTGAGAAACTGCCAAACCATTTTCCAAAGCAGCTTCATTTTACATTATCATCAGCAATGTATAAGAGTTCTAGTATCTCTACATTCTCACCTACATTTGTTATTGTCCATCCTTTTTATTACAGCCACTGAAGTAGGTGAAACGTATCTCATTATAATCATGATTTGCATTTCTCTAATGAGTAATGATGGCGGCTATCTTTTCATGTGCTTATTGAACATTTGCTCTTTGAAAAAATGCCTAATCAAAACCTTTGATTTTTTTTTAACTGCATTATTTTGTCTTTCTTTGTTCCCCTAGCACTGGGGATCTGAACCCAGGGCCTTATGCATGCTAGGCAAGATCTCTAATACTGAAGTACATTCCCAGTACTTGTTTATATTTACTTGAGACAGGATCTTGCTAAGTTGCCCAAGCTAGCCTTGAACTCACTACATACCCCACATGGGCCTTCATCCTCCTATCTCAGCCTCCCAAGTAGTGGAGATTACAGGAGTATGGCACTGTGCTCAGCTTGTTTTTTTATTTTTGTTATAATTCTTTATATTTTGTGGATACTAGGCCTTTCCCATTCTGAAACTATTTTTTCACTTTCTTGTTTGCATCCTTTGAAGCACAAGTTTTTGATTGTGATAAAGTCTGTACCTATTATTTGTCTGTGCTTCTAGTGTTACATATAAAAATAACTGTTGTCTAATCCTAAATCATGAAGATTTGCATCTATATTCTCCTAAAAGTTCTAGAGTTTTAGTTCTTACATTTAAATCTTCAGCCCATGCTCATTTAGTTTTTGTCTACAGTATCAGGGAAGGGATTTAACTTCATTCTCTTGCATGTGAATAATATTCAGTTGCTGCAGTACCATTTGTTGAGAAGGTTATTCTTTTCTCATTAAACTGTCTTGGTTCTGCCGGTCGGCACAGTGGCACACTGTGTGTAATCCCAGTAACTTGGGAAGTGGAGGTAGGAAGATCCCAAGTTCAAGACCAGAGGCAGCCTGCGTAACTTAGTGAGGTCCTGTCTCAAAATAAAAAATAAAAGAAGGGTTAGGGTGCAACCCAGTGGTAAAATGCTTGCAATATGCACGAGACCCTGGGTTCAACACCCTAGTACCATAATAAATAAATTAATTTAATTTAATTAAAAAAAATAAACTGTCTTGGCTCCCTTGTAGAAATTCAACTGACCAAAAAGTATGGGTTTATTTCTGGACTCTCAATTCTATTCCATTCACCTATGTACTATCCCTATGTAGCATAGTGCTGGTTTTTTAATCTTTATTTTTATTATTATTTTTTTTTTTTTTGCTGTTCTTTTTTGTTTGTTTAAATCCCACACTAAAGTAGTATAAAGCAATGAACTTGAAGAAAAAAAACAAAACAAAACAGAAACAAAAAACCACAGTCAAGTTCCAGCTCTGTCTCTTATTCTGGGAATAAATTTTACTAAGACTCATTTTTGTTATTCCCATAGAACTAAGTGAGATGTGAAATTACCTTGTAAACAATAAAAAGTTACACAGTTAAATCTATACATATTTTCTTAATGATTAAACTCAACCTCACATATTATTTTGGCAGCCTAGAATTAAAGTAACATAGTAAAAATCCTTCCCAATCTGTCCCTAAGAAACATTGCTTACCACATAGCAGCTCCTCAGTAAATGCTTATTAATCATTTCCTAACTCTTTTGCATTCTGTCTATTCATATTCTATGACTGTTAAGATTATGAGGACACAATTGGTAAAATTAAAGTAGCATATTTTGGTTCTTTCTTTAGCAAATATTTCCTTAAAAATGTATCAAGTAAATTTCACTTAAGCTATTTCTAACTTTTTTTTTTTTTGTGGTACTGGAGGTTGAACCCAGGGCCTCTCACTTGCATGCTTTGCAAGTGCTGGACCACTGAGCTGCACCCTCCGCCCATTTTTTAACTTTTTTTGTTTTTAAGAGACAGAGTCTCACTAAATTACGCAGACTGCCTCTGGTCTCGAACTTGCAATCCTCCTGCCTCCGCCTCCCAAGCCTCTGGGATTACAGGCATGTGCCATCATGTCTGGCCTGCTATTTCTAACTTTTAATATAAGCACTGAAGAAGGTTCTCCTCATATCATATTTAATAAAAATCACAAAATTATTAAAGTAAAAATGAAGTCTATAAAACTTACCAATAACCTGATTATTCAGTTGATAACTCCTACAGTTACAATGTATACCCTTCAAGTTTAAAACGAATTTTTTTTTTCAGTTATAATAGATTAAGGTAAATATTTGCTCAAAGAGCAATCAATTTGACAATCAGCTAAATGGAAATATTTTCACAAAGTTTTACTTCATCAAACTGTAAAGGTGAAATCTAATTTTTACAATTTTATTGAGGCATAATTATCTAATCATCCATATTAGGGGTCCATTTGATTTATAGTAAGTTTACAGAGTTGTACAACCATCGTCAGAACTATACAGGGTTTTTGTTGTTATTGTTTTCATTTTTTGCAGTAATAGGGGATTGAATCCAGGCCTCACATATCCTAAGGTAAATGCTCTACCACTGAGCTGCCCCCTCAAATGCCCTTGTTATTTTTTATTTTGAGACAGGAGGTCTCACTTAGTTGCACAAGCTATCTCTGACTTGGAACTCATGATACTCCTGCTTCAGTCTCCCAAGTTGTTGGAGTTACATGCATGCTCCATGGCACCCAGCACTATGCAGTTTTCTACAGTTCCAATATTCTAAAAAGATCCCTGTGCCCATTTGCAATCAGTCTCCACTCCACCTCCATGCAACCAATATCTACCTTATGAACATTCCATATAAGTGAAATCACACCATATGTGGTTTTTAACATTTAGTATGTTTTCGAGGTTCATTAGCATGTCAGTAGTTCACTCTTTTGTATTGCTAAATAGTACTCCAAGTTTCTCTGTTTTACATCTGTATAAATCAACCCATAAACAACAATTGTGGACTCTTTTATAAGAAACTAAAATCAGATATATTCCACACTACTGCCATTATGTTTCTAAAATGTCAACCTGATCACTTTCTTCTCTACTAAAATTTCATCAATAGTTCTCACCAACCTACGAGGTAAGAGACCAAGCTCCTTGGCACAGCATACAGGAATGAGCCATGCCAGTCTGACCATTCTCATTTCCTGCTGCTTTTTTCTTAAACATTTTCCTACCTCTCAGAATTGAGGTACCCATTGCTCCTCCAAGCACACTTCTAGCATACACCCATCTACCTCAAAAATTTAATTTTTCAAAGTCCAACTCAACACATTTTCCAGAACCAGCTCTTGCCTCAATCTCTCAACTGTACCATCCTATCAGCTTGCTTTAATCATTTTATCTTATACCACACTGTAACTTTACCTTTTTCTCTTATCAACTCACGACTCAGTACCTAATCTTGTTTCTGAACCTCACTGCTATTCAATAAATATTTGTTAAATTAAACCAAGTACATTGAGTACTAGTCATTTTACTTCATTAAAGATCAACTATATGTATAAAGTCTAAAACTGATGTGGAAAGGACCCAACAGAAGTAGTACAACACACTCCAAGGTATAGGACAGTGGTAGACAAAATAAGGATCCTCCAGGGTCTAGCAAACTATGGTCCACCAGCCCAATACAGCTCATGGCCTATCTTTGCAAATGAAATTTTATTGAACCCAGCCATATTCATCCATTTAACATACTACCTATGGTTGCTTCTGTCCTACAAGAGCAGAGTTTAGTTATTTCAAAAGAGATCATGTGGACTCAAAAGGCTAAAATGTCCACATTAAAGAAAAGTTTGCTAAACTCTAGTATATTCCACAATTCACGTTGTGTATTAAAAAAATTCCAGAACTTCCTTTGCATACATTTTTTCAGCTCATCTTTTTAAACTTCTATTCTATATATAGTTTCTAATATAACATTAACACAGCAGTTACACACACACACACACACACACACAGAGTCTTTTTCTGTGTATAGTACTGGGGATTGAACTTGTTGACTCTACAAACAACTACCACTGAGCTATACCCCCAGTCCCAATATATGCAATTTCTAAGTTAAAAATATATATACACTAGGGATGGTACATACCTCATATTATTTTTTTACTAACATAACCAGAACAAAAAAAACAAAGACCAAAACAAAATTAGTAGGTCTCAGGACAAGTTTTGAATTTACTTCAATTTAGCAATCAAGGTTACTAATGAATAATCAGGTTCTAAAGTGCTTCAAATCATAGAGAAAACAATCTAGAATTATATTTCCAAACTGAAATGCTCAAAACATCTCCCCAAATAGTTTTATATTGATAAAAATGCTATTTAAATGAAACAGGTAGTACTAATATCTTTTAAGTTAAATGCAATAAAATATAAGCCACATAAAAATAGAAACTGCTTCAAAGGTAGCTATGCAGTTTTGTTTTGTTTTGTTTTTTGTTTTTGTTTTGTTTTTGTTTTTTGAGACAGGGTTTCACTATGTAGCCCAGGCTGGCCTTGAGCTAACAATCCTCCTGCATCCACCTCTGGAGCTGCTAGGATTACAGGTGTTTGCACCACACCTGGCAATAGCTATATATTTTTAAAAATTTACTATGATAGAGAAGTCAAACTTGCCCATCCACCCATGAAGTTCAATTGCCTGATAATTAGCATATGATAAATATAGAAACTAAGAAAACACCTCATTGGCTAAAAAAAAAATTAAAATCTATTTGTAACTAACAACTTAATACAATTTTGTCATCAAAGTGTTCTCTAGCTACAATAGCAAGGCTATGTCTGATAAAGACTCTGAAAAGCCCAGGATATACCAAATTCCTCCCTATACAGATCTTAAACTTAGAAAGCCAGCTTCTAATAACTCAAAAGTTGGGGTCTGATCATCATCATTAACAAATTTATAAGCTTAAAGTTAACATACCAATTGAACCTGGATTTATCAGGTTAGGGTTGTCATTCTATGTTGAATCAGATTGTCCAACAAATAGTCACAGTCCCCAGAGAGAACTACACTCTACTCTGCTCACCTTTAAGGCTTTCTCTGAGGCCTTCTGAGATGACTAGCATCAGACTTTTGAGGAAGGCTAGCCATTAGACAAGGCTTTTCCCCACGATCTGACTGCTTGAAGTGACATCCAGGATCAGGTCGATCCTGTATCCAGGAATCATGACCCTCCCTGAGGCACCAGTCATCATGAGACAGTCAGTGCACTTTGGCACTTCTTGAAAACCACTGGGCTGCTCCTTTAGCTGAAAGGAAAAAAAACATCAAAACCACAACAAACAAAACAAAGGGGGGGAAAATCAGTAATTCAATCTGAAAAGACAGAGCGTGGGGAAAAATATACCAAAACAGCCTTGTCTAGATCAAAATGTAGCCTTGCTTTGATATAAAAATCATAGTTTCAGTAGTGTTCTAGTAGCTATATAAAGTTTATTTATAATATACAAATCTAAAAATCTTCAAATGTATCTGAAAAGAATTGAAAGTGGAAATCAAAGTTAACTATGGGAATAAAGCTAAATATGTATAACCAAGGTATTTATAAATAACTAGCAATAACTATGCTTATGAGTATGCCCCATCAGACCAAATACTTAATATTTTCATTCTCTGAAACTGTAATCTGATTCAGGGAGGCATAAAATACCCAAATAGGCTGAGTTTAACAAAAACTACCAAGAGTGTAACACACATAACTCTTGTTCTAGCATTTTGCTGAATGTCAATGTTAATGCCTACTTGAAATAAGCAATTTTAAATGTTCACATCATTATTTTTAACTTAAGAGTAGCAAGCTTAGAACATCATTAAATTAAAAATAGAAACAAAAAATTTAACAAGCTGATGAATAAATAATGAAATAATGTAAGGATTGTTTATTTAACCTGCTTCAAAATAAAACATTCTAACAATCAGAATCCAGAGATGAATTTGGCTCATTTCTCTTTTTAAATACAAAATACTTTTCTTAAGATAAAATGTTAAGAGGCAAAAAAAGGTTTTTTGAGTGCCAGGCATGGTAGTGCTCGCCTGTAATCCAAACACTTAACGGACTGAAGGAGGAGCATCTCAAATTCAAGGCCAGCCTGGGTTACACAGAGAGACCCTGTCAAAAAAAAGAAAAGAAAAAAAGAAAAAGTCTTTGAGGTGATGGTTTTAAAAGATGACACATAACTCCTTTAAAACATCCCTACCCTAAAGGGAATGATATTTTATATAACAATTATGTTCTTTCCTTCTACTTTAACCTATATCCATCAGACCTCAGTTAACACTACCAACATCCTCATAGGTATCCAATCTGGAAACCCTGAAATAATACAAATCCAATGCTTCTTGGTTTTACTTGTTTGAAAATACAATTAAATGCTATCAGCCAGATATAGTGGTATTCACCTGTAATCCCAGCCCAGGGGAGGCTGAAGCAGGAGGATTGCAAGTTTGAGACCAGCCTGGGCTACAAATAGCCAGACCCTGTTGTCAATAGATAGATGAGAGACAGAGACAGAGACAGAGACAGAGAGAAAGAGAAAGTAGGGAACCAGGGAAACTATAAACTTCTCCCCAGAAAACGTGCATGTACACAGACTAAAACCCAAGCATGGATCCCGGGTTCAGAATGTCTACGAAATCACCTTTGAAAATCTGCCTCACATACCTACCTAATCTCTTAGATTTCTGCCTTGTTGTCTAAGCACTCAGTTCTGGCACTCTCCATATTTTTCCTGGTTTGTTACATGTAGTTTACTAATTCTTTCCATCTTCCCACCCTTCAATCCATCTTCTTTCATCTGGCTGGCAGACCAACTTTAACTAAAGCAAATTTGATCATGTGGCTCAACTGCTTAAAATCCTTCATACCTCCCCTGCAAATATTAACAGAATGAGGTCCTATCTCCTTAGAGCAGTACCATGTTCCTTCCACCTATATTTCAAGAATCCACTCCCATCTATCCTTTCCATACTCCAGTCATATAATTTATAATCTCCTAAACTTTTTTCATGTATTCATACCTTGGCATACTATTCCCTTTCCCTGAAATGTCTTAGCTCAATCCCTTACTCTTCTCTCAAAACTTAGCTCCTTCCTTTATGCTCTCTCCAAACTATCAGTTTGTTTCTGCCATGAGAGTTCTCAATGTATTATAAATACTCAATTTACTTGCCGTTTTCAAAAAAATATGTTTTCTAGGACCAAGAATTTTGTTTAATTTCATCTTTGTGCCCCTAGTACCTAGAATATAAAAACTGAATAAATATATACATATAGTGCTGTCACTATTCATATACACAGCCAAAGTTACCATATACCACAGGGAAAACTGTTCCTGAATTAATCTAAAATATAATTTTAACAACTCAAAGTCTGAGGAATTTATTCTGGAAGGGTACTTTTAGCAGCAGTTCTCTAGAAAAATAAGTATAACTGCCTCAATTCTTTATAAATTGCCCTCATCAGGGCATATATATTTGTTAAATAATGCTAGTTATGCGGACATCCAAGCCAGGAATTACAGCTTAATAAGGATACCAGAATATGAATGTAATCTGTTGGATAAAAACTCCTAAACCAGGGACAGCAAAACACACGGCAACAAAATGAATCAATTATTCCTCTCTCTTAGCAGCTCTCCTTCTCTACTCCATCTCATACTCAGGGTCTAAGAAAAATCCTCAGTACAACATACTATAAGCAGTAACTTCAAATAGATGGTGGTCAGCATAGAAATTAATACTTTAAGTTTATCTAATAATGTAGTCTAAACCATATCAACAGATTAGAAATTATCCTATTAAAAATATTCACAGAAAGTCAATTTCACAACCCTTGGAAACTATTCCCAAGTTTAACAATTCTAATGTTCAAGAATTATCTGTATCCTAAAATAATTTTTTCTATACTATTTTGTTAAAGTTGTTCATTTTCACATGCTTTGTGTGAGTTACATTATAGTTATACATGGTTATATTGTGTTCTAAAATCAAGGTTTTCAGATTTCAGTGGACATCAAATCAATTGGGATACTTAATAAAACACAGATTCCCTGTTTTTTAACCAAAGCAGCTGAAACAGAATTAGAGCCGAAACATTTTTATCTCATAAAGCACACTTGTTGTGAGGTGACGTCAAGTTGGTGTCTGTCTCATAGCAACCCTACGTACAACAGGAGAAACACTATTGTCAGTTCTTCTCTGCTATTCACAGGGTGTTCAATGATAGACTGATTTTTGGGAGTGGGTTGCAGGGTCCTTCTCCCAGTGTTCCCAGTCGGTCTCCCATCCAAGTACTAATCAGGCCCAACCCTGCCTAGCTTCCGAGATCTGACAGGATCAGATGCCACAGTGGTACAGCTACAGGCCATAAAGCACACTAAGTGATTTTAATGCAGCCATGTGAAATCTACCACTGTAAATATCACAGAGGTTTATATATGGAAGAGCTACAATCAAACAGTAATAGAAATGTCTCTAAATGAAACCTTCCTTACATGTGTAGAGTCTTATTGCTTATTGGTTCTGATAGGCTAATATATGCAGGTGCATTCTCTGACCCTCTGAATAAAAATTTTTCTGATGTTTCTTACAGCCATACAGCTTCATTTGAATGATTCACTAACATTTCTTTTTACTTGTTCTATTGCTGTGTTTGTCTAGAAGTATTCCTTAAAGGTTATTCTGACCACATAACAATGAAAAAAAGGTATATTCAAGAAGAGTATTATTGCAAATGTGAATTACTGAAAATTCACTATATTAAATTGAAATATTTCATTAGCTTTATGCACTTTCTTGTAATTATGTATTTTCAATAAGCTAATCATTGCAAATGTACACACTTCTTTAACACACCAGCAGTGGTAAATCCAGGAGTTGAGAAAATAGGGTCAAAAATATGGATAGAGAAAGAAAACGTAAATGATCTACATCTGACAAATTCTTATTAAATGTTCTTAGGAAATTTAATTAACAGATATTAATGTACATATACAGTAAAATACAAGTTTAGAATATTTGAATCACAAATCAGAAAGAGGGTAATCTTAAAACTATATGAAGAGGCTGCCACAATATAAACATAAAAATTTTGAAACACATTTATACAGAATGTGTGATACATTCTATCAAATTACAAAGGTATCCCTCAAGATTCCTCACAGGTCTCTGTCCAAATGAAAAACTTCTCCCAAAATCTAAGTACCCCGGGGGGGGGGGGGGGAACAGCCACTTTATATACAAGTTTAAACGTCTTTAATCACACAATTAAAACAGGCTCTGGCACATATTTTTAGCAATATTAATGAATAAAAATATTTTGTAGGGGGAGGGGCTGTGGTTTCTGAATCATCAGATATTACAAAGAAATTTTTTTAAAAATTCAGACTTGTCTTTTATTATTAAGAAGTAAATAGAAGCTATAATTATAGATCATTACCAGTTAAAACCACTTACACTACCTAGAATGATCCAGAGAAATCACTAATACCAATCCATATCTTAAAAACTGATGAAATTCCATACCATCAACTTTTAACAACTGACAAGCTGGAATATAAAACCCCAATCTATAACCTTGGGAATGTACACTGCTGAGATTACTGACATTCTTTTTCTATAAATGCATGTCTTAGCTAAATATCTCCTCAAAAAGTTGTAAGAGTAGTTGTCCTAGGTGGCCTTAAAAACCTGGGAAAACTAGTAAGCTAACAAAACTTAACGTCACAAAGCCAACAGTTTATTTTGACTACAAATATCCTCTTTAAAATGTTAGCCTCCAAAGTAATCATAATACTGACACAAATACAAAGGACTCTTGAGCATACAGAAATCTCAATATCTGAAAGAGACTACTACTATTAGCACTTTCAAGGAAGAAAAAAGTAACTACTTCACTATCTTGGAATGCCATTCATCACTAAGAAGGTGTTGGCAGAATTTCTTCTGGGCTACTTTATTGAGCAATATAGTTAGCCATGTGTTTCTATAACCAGACTACAGAAAAGTTTTACACTGCAGATCAGTTCTGCAGAGGATCTTTGTAGAAAATAAAAACACAGAATTTTTTAAATAAATGTAATTGTAATTTGGTGATTCTACCAAAATATTTGATACATCAATAACATATTATCATGACTCAGTACTTGGCCACAGGTGTGTTTATCAACATCAAGACGAACTACTAGGAGAGTAAGGAAAATAGTTTTTTTGTGTATCAGAATTCAAAGTCATAGCTAACCTATACCCCAGAAGTGAACACACTGCAAACAACTTGTTTTATTTACCAAAAATAAATCAACACACACATACTTCTAATTCAGGCAGTCATCAAATGCTCCAGACACAGTTATCCAAAAATAGTGAGCTAGAAACATATTCAGGACATCTCTGACAATATCCTAGACTTCTATTAAATGAGCCCCAAGAAGATAACATCATGAATCAATGTAAAATGATTACGTAGAGCTCAAGATTTTCATAAATAAAACAAAGCTGTCACCCTCCTCTCCTAATGCATAACACACTGCTAAAGGATGAGCTGACACAGAGCACATGGTGTTCCTATTATTCTTTTGACAAACAAATTAATTGGGTCATTTTATTTTGTATGTATTTAACCAGGTCAAGATAGGATATGGTATCAAGCTATTTTCTAGACTTAAAATAATTTTACACTAAGCTGCTTCATAAATTTCAGATATAAGCAATGAGCCATGCACTATATCAAATTATCCCTAAGATCTTTGAATTTAATCAATTAAAGTGAAGTTATACTAGAAAACTTAACATTACATGTAATTTGACATTCACAAGATACCCAGCATTAACTACCTCCCTATGGAATATGAAATAAGCTCATCTCTTTAGTGCTTCCATACATTTAATACCACTATCTTATCATTCATAAAATTGCTAAACAAATGATCTCCCCCTAAAATTCTGAACTTAGGACAAGAAGTCCATCCTATTCATCTTTATTATCCTCATTGCCTAGAAATGCTCTGGTCATAATAGTCATTCATGGAATACTGAATGAATAAAAACAGAATATCTATATCACACTTGCACAGAAAGTTGAATTAGAATAAGAACCCCAATAAATAGGAGATAAATTTTAAGAGCGTACAATAACAAGATCAAAGAGGTAGTAGGTATATCAGGGGAGAAAAACCAAAAAAAAGCACTAGCTTGGAGGGGCTGGGATATCTTTGGAATTTAGATAAATTCTAATCTAGACTTTGGCAGTAGCTATAACCCAGCCAAATCACTGTGGCCCCCTGGAATCTCAATTTCCTTATTTGTAAAATAAAAGGTAAGACTAGATGAATAAATGAGTTCTGTATTTCTTCACATGCTATAAGGATGATTTGAAGGTAGCAAGATCACCTACACATGAAAAATAGTACTAACAGAACAGATACTATATACCACAGTATATGGATGACATAACTCTCAAGCAAATATTATGTGGGTGGAACATGCAAATCCATCAGTAGTAATAGGTCACATCAAAAGTAGTCATAGCAACCAAGAATTATGGTATACATACACATCTCTAAAATGGAAATGGCTGACACATTCACTCATTCAATAAATATAAAGAATCAAGTTTTGCCAAAGGCAAAGGTTAGATGATTTGAAGACAAACAGATGTAAAGGCAAATTGTTTTGTTATTCTCTAGTAGAAACTACAACAATGTAGACCATATATCTAGCATCCATGTACATGTACACTAACATACCCACACAAGAGCAATAAATATCTTTAAGCATTTCTATGAATTAAAAAGCACCCTAAAATAAATTACATAATTTAACGGATCAGGCTAGATTATTTCACAATATTTTAGCAAAAATTAAGCTTCAATAATATATACAGGAGTATATTTTCTTTCTGCCCCCAATCAAGTAAGTCATCTTCCAACATTAAGAACAAAACATGGGATCTGGGCTGGGGTGTATCTCAGAGCACTAGGAGCTAGGTCTAATATCCAGCCCTACAAAAAAGAAAAAATAAAAAACCCACCACCATAAGAGGATCAAAGACATTATTAAACCTGAATACCAAAACTCACAGACCTATGCTCCAATTTCATAAGCATAATAAACTCCTGCCTTAAATTAAATGAAACTTCTGACTCAGATAAGTAGCAGCAAACAGGAACTAACCTTGAACTTGATTATCAAATTCAATACAATGCCTGTATGATTTTTTATTACAAGGTGTTCTCAATATTATACTAAATATTGTTGAAGATAAAAAAAAACTAAAAGGTAAGATCTCTGCCCACAGGAAAGCCCTCCTGATCTTAGTTCCAAGTTAGTGTTGTTGTTGTTGTTGTTGTTGTTAGGTGCCGTCGAGTCGGTATCCAACTCATAGCGACCTTCATAGGGTTTTCAATGGCTGCCTGTTTTGGGATTGCCTTGGGAGTGGATTGCCAGGTCCTTCTCCCATTTTTGCAGTGCTAGGAATCAAACTCAGGACCTCAGAGACTGCAGAGCAGCACTCTACCAACTGAGCTAAATCCCAGCCCTAATTAAGTATTAGGATATTATAAATATGTAGCCACATTTCTTCAACATCCTTCTCAAGGAAGGACCCAAGAATAAAGGCGACCAATTCCAATATGCATACATGTTTCAAGATATTTTGAAGCTAAAAGAGGTCTTACAAAACAAATTATAAATTACAAACTAAACAAATCCAGGTGTATGGGAACAAAATATACCTCCAAAAGCATTTTCTACAAAAGCAACAGACAGAGCATGTTAAGTAGATAATCTTACATGTATGTAGGAATATTACAGTAGAAAACAGAAACAACTGTTCAACCAAAATCACTAAGGTAAAAAACAATCAAAAGACTTCTAGTTTATACAAAAGAAACTTGAATAAAAACATTAATTACACTAAGTCCTAATAAGAGGCAAAAATCAATGTGACAGTTTCAAATTTAAAGTTAAATAATATTTCCATTGCTTGTTTTTATGAATATAATCAATACCTATCTACTTCTGAGTCAGGACTATAACTGGCTTAAAAAAAACCAACAATCCATTGACTTCAGTTATCAAGCAGGCTAACTACATATACATTTATTTAACTATTATTTAATTATGGATCATAATCTAAATTTTTCAGCTCTATCTCTATGAATTATATTCTAAGTCCCCTTTAATATCAATTGTTCAAAGAAAACAATTCTAGCTCTCTTCCTTAAATTAAGTTCAGATAATCACAATTCTTTACTGGTTCCATTGCTTTCTGATAGAATACTATATACTCTTCTCTAAAGCCTGTCACGTACTTTCACATACATTATTTCATTTTAGACTCCTAACAACCCTAAGAAGACAAGAATTATTAACTTTATTTCATTGATGAGGTAGAGATTTACCAAAGCTAGGTTACTGATACAAAGTTTACTGCTAGGACATACCTGAACCAAGAACAGAACTCACATGTCTTGACTTCATGTGATTTACATTCTACAATGTTACAAAAATGAAAATAATTCTAAAAGTCACTAAACTTAGAAATCTATACTTTCCTTATTTTACCAACCTTTAAAAATACCATAGGAATTAAAAGTAAGATTTGAAATAAACACAAACAATAAAGTAGGATAAAAAAAATCACCTTCCTATATCAGTATGTTAAAAAAAAAATTATATATACATATAATGTTCCAGAGCAGTTCAAATATTATAACAAAAACACCTTAAAGTTTTTAAAAGTATCTATTGTGTTCATTGTACCATGCCACACACAACTCTGCATAATGCATGCTGGTAGAGAATAAACAAGGTTAGCTCTAAATTATATTGCATTTGGCTTAGAGAAAATAAAATGTCAAATAAGCTTCAATTTTCTTAATTTCATTGTTTGTATGTATGTATGTATGCATTTATTTTTGTGGTACTTGGGGGTTGAAACCAAGCCCTACCACATACTTTGCAAGTGGTCTAACACCAGGCTGGCTCCCTAGCTCACCTTCTAATTTTTTTTGAGTCAGGATCTCTTGCTTAGTTAGGCAGGCTGCCTCTGGCCTTGAACCTGCAATTCTCCTGGCTCTGCCTCCCAAGTTGCTGGAATTACAGGCATGTGCCACTGCACCCAAAGCAGCTTTTCCTAACTTTAATCTCTTCTTGGCTTTGTTGTCCTCTATCCTAGCGGTCTCCACAGTAAAATGCACATAACAATTGATAGGCTTAACTATGAAATGTCCCCAAAAAGCCCAAGAGTTAAAAGTCTTGTTCCCCAATCCATGGTGCTACTGGGAAGTGGTGGAACCTTTAAAAAATGGGGCCTAGAGGGAGGAAGTTAAGTCACTGGGGGTGTGTCCTTAAAGGGCCTACTGGAACACAGGTCTCTTCCTCTCTCTCTCTTTGCTTCCTGGCTACCATGAGGTGAGCAGCTTCTTCCTCCACACAGCACCACCATGATTGTGCTTCCTCACCACAGGCCCAAAAGCCACAGGCTTACTGACTATAAGACTGAAACCTCTGAATTTGTGAAGCCAAAAATAACCTTTTCCTCCTTAAAGGTTGATTTATCTCAAGCATTTTACCAGTGATAGAAAGCTGACTATCTCAATTATCCACTGAAATATGGAAAGAAATTATTAGAGTGCTGTTTCCATTTTTTTTAACCTGATAATAAGGGATTCACTTTACTAATAGTTACTATATGGACTGACACCATGCCCTCACATAAACTCATAAATACATATATAATCAGGGTTAGAGGTATGCTCAAAAACTTTTCATAGAGGGATTCCTAACAAGAAAATACGGAGACTGTACTGAATAACAACAAAGGCAGATGAGTCCTAGCAGACAGATTACTCTACACTGCATCAAATACCCAAAGACAGAATCTAACAAAAAGTGTTCAAGACCCTATACTGCATATACAAATGAAGATTTTTCAATTATATTTGCATAACCCATGTGATATAAGCATAACTTACCTCATCCTGGACTCCACTGGTAGTAGTCAACTTGCTTCCATCAGTAATTGTAATAATTATTGCTGGCTCCAAGAAAAAAGGGTTTCTTCCCTAAAGTCAAAAAACACAATGATCATATTAAGGTTTAGACTTTGACGTAACTTTTTTGAGTAAAAAGTCAATTCTCAGAACAGAATGTTAATGTTTATAATCTCTCCTTCTTGTTAGTAAATTTTACATATTACACCTCTCTGCACAGTTCAAAAAAGGTTAGATGGACACAAACTAAACAGTGATTAACCCTAAAGAAGTAGAATTAGGTACAGAAAGAGATATATCTTGCATTTTTTTACATTCGTATTAATATTTACAGCGAGTATTTATATTTACATAGTTTATATTTAATTTCTGAAAAGGAGCCATAGTAGTTAAATTCTAGAAATCTGACTTTTTCAGTATTACAAATTGCAGTAATAAAAAGATAATATTAAAGGAATGTGTGTGTTAGCACACATCTGTAATCCCAACACTCAGGAGACTGAGGCAGGATTTCGAGCTCAAGACCAGCCTAGGCTATGCAGTGAGACCACATCTAAAAGAAGAAAAAAAAAAAAGAAAAGAAAAGAGAAGAAAAGAAACAACAGGACAGTACTTTCTGAGAAACATTCCTGAAGAGGAAGGCAAGACAGTAGGTAAACATTACCAGAATCTATGCCTATCATCAAAATGTCATAATAAGTGACACTGGGTATATTGGACAGAAGGAGTGTAAGAACTAATTCCATGGTAGTAGTAGGGCTACCCTGAGCTTGGCAAAATTTAACAAGAGTCCAAGACAAAAAGTTAAAACTAGAACAACAACAAAGATGATTACCTAAAGAAAATGCTTGCATAGTACAAAAACAATGGCAGCAGAGACAATAAACAGAACAAAATAGCAACTGGCTCTCAAATGTTCTCTATATAAGATGAAATAACTTCAATAACTTCCACTCAAATCTCAGGCCAGTCTACTTGGGGTACTATAATCAGTTCTAAATTTTGTGAGAGACTTAGATAAACATAAGCTTACTTTTTATGTATAAATGGTTTGCACATAAAGTACATATCTCATCTGAGACATGTATTTGAGGTATATTGAGACATTCAACATAACTTTTAAAAAACTAAGACCAAAAGATAAAACTTTAAGTGGATAAACCTTGTGTTTGAAGATACTGCAAAGACATACGCCTGTAGTCTTAGCTACTAGGAAGAATGAGGTGGATTATGTGAACATGAGTTGAAGGCCAGATGGAACAACATGGCAACACCCTATCTCAAAAAAAAAAAAGGAAAAAAAGGAAGGGAGGGAGGGGGAGATGGAGGCAGGAGGAATCGTGAGTTCAAAGCTAGAGGCAACCTGTATAATTTAGCTGGGACCCTATCTCAAAATAAAAAACAAAAAAACAACAAAAAAAAAGAGTTTGGGGATGCAGCTAATAAGCTTAGTGGTGGAGCACTTGCCTAGCATGAGTGAGGCCCTGGGTTCAACTCCCCAATATTGAAGAAACAAAAAAAGATTCTAAATGCATAGCAGCATTAAAATGTCACGTCTTAAAAAAAGGAACCACGGATTCATGGATTCATTTACTATCCCGCCTTCCTGTTAGATGGAATGTATTCTGGGAAACATTACATATTATGCTGCCTCTCATACCATTTGCACTCAAAATCCATCATAAATTCTAATAGCACAGGTCATTTTCATAAACCTAGATGCTAACAATGTTCATTCCTACCTCGAAGCTTGGAATATTTCCCTTAAGTAAAAGGCTTTTCCTCTTCCCAAGACCTGGCCAATTCCTAATCATTCTGGAAGGCCTAATTTAAATCTTTCTCTTCTTCCACAAAGTCTTCCCTTATTATTCTAGCATTCAATAATCAAACTCATCTCTCCCCAAATTCTAGTAGTTTTCAAGCTTTAAATTAAATAAGATAAATAAAATGTTCCTTTAAATAAAATTAGAATTTTCAGTGATTTTGTGGAGCACACCTGGAATACTACTTATCTATAGCATTTATCCTCTCACCTTCTCAAATAACTTTTAATTTAAATTAACCAATCCCTACAGAAGGACATCATGTTTGGGAGAGTGACAGGTCAACAAAAAAAAAGGAAAACCCTCCACTAGATGGATTGACACAGTGTCTGCAACAATGGGCTTAAACATAAATAAGATCGGAGTGCCTGGGGAGTTCTTGTTCTGCTGTACATAGGGTAGCTAATGAGTCAGACTCGACTTGACAGCCCCTAACAACAACAACATACCATTTATCCTCTCACCTTCTCAAATAACTTTTAATTTAAATATAAATTTAAAACCAGGGGAAGTATCATGTACCTATAGTCCCAGCTGAGGCTGAGGCAGGAGGCTTGAATCTAGTAGTTCAAGGCCAGTCTTAGTAACACAGCAAGACCCCATCTCAAAAAAAAATCATGCCGGGCGCAGTGGCACACGTCTGTAATCCCAGTGGCTTGGGAGGCGGAGGCAGGAGGATCACAAGTTCAAGACCAGGGGCAGTCTGTATAATTTAGCGAGACCCTGTCTCAAAAAGTAAAAAATGGGCTGGGGCCGCAGCTCAGTGGTCCAGCACTTGCAGAGCATGCAAGTGTGAGGCCCTGGGTCCAACCCTCAGTACCACCCAAAAAAAAAAAATAAATAAAAATAAAATAAAAATAAATTTAAATATATACTATTTTGCATGACAATGTGAATACACACTACTTAACTATAGACTGGAAAATGGTTAAGATAGTAAATTTTACATTGTTTATTTTTTAAACCGCCATTTTTGAAAAGTACAACGTCAGCCAATACAGTGGCATATGCCTATAATCCCAGCAATTCGGGAGACAGGCAGGAGGATGGCAAGCTCAAGGTCAGAAGTAGACTATCTAACTTACTGAGACCCTGTCTCAAGGTAAAAAATTTTTAAAAAGCAGAGCTGGGGGTCTTGGGGTGCAGCTCAGTTGTAGATCACTTGCAAAATATGTGCAAGGCCCTGAGTTCAACCTCCTAGTATGGGAAAAAACGACGACAACAACAACAAAAAAGCACCATCTTGTACTGCTTGCTATTATGTCCTGTGTTTGAAAACACTCGAAGGGGAGGATTATGTGTTCTTCCATATCACTAAGCAAACCCTGAGCACAATATACACACCCGGAGCACAATTTAAACACTCAAATATTCACTGATTCACCAACTATACACTAATACAAATCTGTCCAAGTTCCCAGGACCATTTAGAAAGTTAAATTTCCACAAGCTTCAAAAAGTATAAATATGTTACCTTTATCTCTGTATAAGTAAGTGTTCCCTAAATTCAAACAATTCACAAATTTGCTGAGTTATAAGGATATTAAAAGAAGTACTACTTCTTTCCTATGTATGTCCAACTATGTTAGTCATTCAAACACTTGTTGTTTGGCTACTATGTATTGAGCATTGCACTAGGTGCATGATCCATAGTCTCTACTTTCATGAATAATAAATGTAGGTACATATGTACATATAACAATAAATGTCCTCTTTCTTAGTCTCAAACCAATAGCATTTTAGCTCAGAAATTAGCCAAAAAAGGATAAAGAAAGCCAAGATGTCCTAATATCTTTGAAAGTATTATATCTTTCTTTCACCCTCAGGCTAAAACTATTTTTGTTAATTGGCTGCCCTTCAAAATTAAATCAGCAAAGCTCTTAAAGCCACATCATGGATCAAATACTTAAGAATCTTTAGTATCACTTTTACATTTCAACATAAAGCAAAGTCACATTCTCCAACCAAAAAGTATGACAGTCATCCACTATTCTTGTTCTTATTTGAGTACTCTGAGAATTATTCTTCAGAGGTCAGAGAATAGTCACATTTATAATTTAAGAGCAAAAATCTATTGCATATTAGACTCTTATGGATAACGATTCCCACTAATACAGCTTGTTGTTGTTGTTGTTAGGTGCCATCGAGTCCGTATCCGACTCATAGCGACCCTCACAGGGTTTTCAATGGCTGACTGTTTCAGGATTGCCTTGGGAGTGGATTGCCAGGCCCTTCTCCCACTTTTGCGGTGCTGGGAATTGAACTAGGGACCTCAGAGACTGCAGCGCAGCACTCTACCAACTGAGCTAAATCCCAACCTAACTAATACAGCTGGCCCTCTGTAATCATGGGTTCTTCGTCTACAGATTCAACCAATCACAGACCAAACATACTCAGAAAAAAAAATTGTGTCTGCACTGAATATTTAGTTGCCTTTTTTCTTGTAATTATTCCCTAAACAATACAACTATTTACACCATATTTACAATACACTAGGTTTTATAAATTATCTGGAGGTGATTTAAAATATATAGGAAAATATGCATAGGTTATATGCAAATACTATATCATTTTATGTAAGAGACTTAAGCATCCAAGGAATTTGGTATTGTGCAGGTCTCTCATGGATACTGAGAGATGACTGTACATATTTGTTTAAGGACCACAATGTCTAAACATCAAGCTAAAAATTAGCAAAAAGGCTGAGTTATTAAAACTTATTTAAGCTAAATTCACAACTAAAATCAAAGTTACTTTCTTTTTTTTCCCCCTGTACTGGGGGTTGAGCCCAAGGCCTCCGGCTTGCATGCTTTCCAAGTGCTGTACCATTGAGCTGCACCCTCAGCACTGCCCCCCCCTTTTTTTTCTTTTTTTTTTTTAACTTTTTGAGATGGGGCCTCGCTAAATTACACAGACTGACTCCTGTCTTGAACTTGTGATCCTCCTGCCTCTGCTTCTGAGTAGCTGGGATTATAGGCGTGTGCCACCACACTGGGCTCAAAGTTACTTTTTCTTAGATAACAAAACAAAGCTTTTAGTTGAAACTTTATTGGAGTCTTACACTATACATAATATTCTCTGCAGAGGCTATGCCTGAAATTACTATAATATCACAGCTCTATATAGTAACAATAAGGCACTTATTTCACTTGGCTGTTAAAAACATGATGAGGTAAACTGGATGCGGTGGTACATGCCTGTAATCCCAGCAGCTCGGGAGGCGGAGGCAGGAGGAGGATCGCGAGTTCGAGACCAGAGGCAGTTTGCTTAACTTACCAAGACCCTGTCTCAAAAAGTACAAAAATGGGCTGGGGGTGCAGCTCAGTAGTACACTTGCAAAGCATGCAAGTGTGAGTCCCTGGGTTCAACCCCCAGGACCACAAAAAGAAGAATTATGACTTTAACTATGTTATATAATGTTACTAACTATCTGCTACCAAGCCCACAGAATTTAATAATTCTCAATCCTTATATTTAATAGCCATTATCTTACAGGTTTATTCTTAATATATATATGTGTGTGTGTGTGTATATATATACTCTCTCTCTCTCTCTCTCTTTCTCTCTCTCTCTCTCTCTCCATTTGGAGACAATCCATTAGAATTTCCCTCAATGTTCACCTTAGTCATAAAGTTACAATAGGTTTTTTCATAATTATAAGATGACATCAAGAAAACAATTAAGCTATGTTAGGAGAGAGGCAGCCAGCAGAGGGACTACATGTTTACTTTTGCTGTAAGCAGAATAAACTCCAAAGTTTTATTCAGAGCAGTGATTCTTGGCATAAAGAACTATAAAACATACCACTAAAAAATATAATGCCAAGTATAATGTTCTGTTTCTATAGCTATTTACTAATAGGAATCGTTTTGTCGTTTAGAAAATATGATTTTAAGCTGGGTGTGGTGAAGAAGGCTGTAATACCAGCACTTCAGAGGCTGAACTAGGAGGATCACAAGTTCCAAGCCAATCTGTGATACCCAGCAAGTTCAAGGTCAAACTGGGCTAGAGAGTAAGATGCTACCTCAAAATGCCAAAAAAAAAAAAAAAAAAAAAAAAAAAAAAAAAAAAAAAAAAAAAAAAAAAAAAAAAA
>VMDO01008936.1:0-54574 GCA_007922755.1 Pedetes capensis
CACTGAGTGGTTTAAAGTTGAGAAAGGTGTGCGTCAGGGCTGTATACTTTCACCCTATCTCTTCAATTTATACGCTGAGCAAATAATCCGAGAAGCTGGACTTTATGAGGAAGAACGCGGCATCAAGATTGGAGGAAGACTCATTAACAACCTGCGTTATGCAGATGACACCGCTTTGCTTGCTGAAAATGAAGAGGATTTAAAACATTTACTGATGAAGATCAAAGATCATAGCCTTCAATATGGGTTACGACTAAACAGCAACAAAACAAAAATCCTTACAACTGGGTCAGCACGCAACTTCACATTAAATGGAGAAAAGATTGAGGTTGTCCAAGATTTTGCTTTGCTTGGCTCTATAATCAACACCAGTGGAAGCAGCAGTCAAGAAATCCAAAGACGCATTGCTCTAGGAAAAGCTGTGGCAAAAGATCTCTTTAGAGTATTGAAAAGCAAAGATGTCACATTGAAGACGAAGGTGTGTCTGACTCATGCCATGGTATTTTCAGTTGCATCATATGGTTGTGAAAGCTGGACATTTAACAAGAGAGACAGAAAAAGAATTGATGCTTTTGAATTGTGGTGCTGGAGACGTCTATTGAATATACCATGGACCGCCAAAAGAACCAACAGATCTGTCCTAGAAGAGGTACAACCAGAGTGCTCCTTGGAAGCAAAAATGGCCAAACTGCATCTTACATATTTCGGACATGTAGTCAGGAGCGAACAATCCCTGGAGAAGGACATCATGTTTGGAAGAGTGGCAGGTCAACGCAAAAGAGGAAAACCCTCCACCAGATGGATTAACACAGTGTCTGCAACAATAGGCTTAAACATAAATAAGATGGTTTGCCTGGCACAGAATCAGCAAGTGTTTCGATCTGCTGTACATAGGGTCGCTATGAGTCGGACTCGACTCGAGGGCACCTAACAACAACAACATGCATATCTGTTAGACCTTGTTTTTGTCAATGAAGTTGGAAAATACTGGATAGGAATAAATGAGTACTTTGTATTATAAAGTATATATGAACTAAACGATTTTCGTATGAGAGTTAAAAAAGGACTTTAATATATTCCTTAAAGATATATTACTATACATAAAAGTTCTTAAATATATTTACTACTAAAGGATTTGTGAGCTTTAAAATACATCACTTTTTCAGAAAGTACTCTGGAGTGGGGTGATATTTTTAGTAAGATTATACCAGTTTATTTTTGGTTTGTTGACGTATAGCTTTTAAATATTTTTAAACTATCTTTTTACTGACTTGGCATTTAATGCCTTTTGCATGGGAATTTTCTTTATTCTATATTCCACATTCTCAGCAAAATAGAGTACTGGGGAGCATGCCCTTTTGCCAATTATTAGAGTACATCAGGGAATTTTTCCACATCTGGTCCTTCACCCACATATATGAAGATGCCACCAAGTCAGTGTTTTAAAATTATTTATTTATTTATTTATTTATATATGCATATACTTAGTGTATATACATATACATACATATACATATACATATAATATTCATGATACAAATTGGCTTCATTATGATATTCTCATGCATGCACATCATGTACTTTGAACCTACTCATTCCACCCAACCCCGTTACTCTGACATGTTCCTTCTCCCTATTCCTGCTGGTTCTCTTCCTTCTCTCAAAATAACACCTATCCTTAGCTTTCAATTTTTAACTTTTTTGTAGGTCAGAGTCCATATATGAGAGAAAACATGATATTCATCTTTCTGGGCCTGGCTTATTACACTCAATATGATGATCTCCAGTTCCATCTACTTTCCTGAAAATGACCAACTTTGTACTTCTTAATGGTTGAATAGTACTTCACTGTGTATATATGTGTATGTGTGTATGTATGTGTGTGTGTATATATATATATATATATATATATATATATATATATATATATGTCACATTTTCTTTATCCATTCATCCACTGATGGACACCTGGGCTCAGTCCATAACTTGGCTGTTGTGGAAAGTGCTGTAGTAAAACAGGATATGCACATACTTCTGTTGTATACTGACTTCGATTCCTTTGAGTAAATGCCCAGGGATAGTGTAGCTGCATCTATTTTTATTTTTCTGAAGAACGTCCGTACTGATTTCCATAGGGGATGCACTGATTCACATTCCCATTAATAGTGCAGGGATTCCTTTCCCCTGCATCTTCACCAGCATTTGTTGTTGTTTGATTTCTTGATGATAGCCATTCTGACTGCAATGAGAATCTCAATGTAGTTTTAATTTGCACTTATTTTTTAAAACTGGAAATGTGGTTTTGCCAATTCCAGTTGAGGAAGGCTCACCTATGTGTGTAAGGAGTGTTGTTTTGCTGAGATTGTATAACCATGTAAGCACATTGTGTGCAGGGGGAGTCACAGCTCACATTTGAAAATATTGTAGATTAGAAGAAATACCACTGTTGACTTTCGTTAATGCATTTTTGATTTAGCAAAACTCATTTATATTAGCACTTTCTGAAATTGTGAATGAGAAAGTGGAAAAGAGTCAGCTTTCTAGACTAAAAATATGGGCTGTGCCTTTCAGCTTCCAAGAAAGACCTAAGGGTACATATCTCCAAGTTCAGAGTGGAAAGGATCCTTAATGCATGTACCTGACCCAGAAGGCATGATGAACAGTGGAGCCTAGCAGTAGAGGCAAGTCAAACTTAGCATAAGGTTTCATGAAAACTTAAGGTAATCAAGGGGTTGGCGGTAGGTGGACATGGAATAAAATACCAGGGGGTCCGAAGCTAAACCAGTCGCATAGGGGCTTGAGCTACTGACTCAAATCACACTACATATCCATAGTTTCTTTTATATCTGGCATGTTGTACATTGGTAGATCAGCTGTCAATAGCCATAAGTTATAGTTGTTGTTTTTAGGTGCCATTGAGTCACATCCTGCTAATAGCAACCCTCATAGGATTTTCAATGGCTGTTTCGGGATGACCTAGGGAGTAGATAGCCATGTCCTTCTCCCATTGTTGTGGTGCTGGGAATGGAACTTGGGACCTCAGAGACTGCAGAGCAGTGCTCTATCAACAGAACTAAATCCCAGCCCATAAGTTTTAGTAGATAGGTGTAAAGGAGTTTTTTTCAGTAAGTATTTACAGGAGGAGTGGTGGAAAACAAGACAAAAAATCATGTTTGAATTGACATGTAAGGATTTCACTAGTGAACAACACATTTCTCCCACTTGAAAATTTCTCTGAAACCTTTTGTTCCTAGTCCCCTATTATATTGGCTTTCTTTGCTCTTTGTGACATTCTTTTATGAGAGAAAAATCTCAAAAATATTAGATCTGACCATTCAATCCACAAATATTTTTAAGTACCTACTCTATGCTGGGTACTATTTTAGGAATTTAAGGGTATAAAAGTAAAAAACAAACAAGCAGTTGATGGTTTATTTGAGTGGTGGCATTGGTGGCATTTGTAGGTGAATAAAAATAGTGTGGACAGAAAAGGCAAAGATTTGAAGTGGATGACCATTAATTCTATTTTTAGCTAATTTGATTGTCTTGTGGTAACTTTCTGTCATATATATTAAAAATAGCAAAGCCATCTTATAATGAGAAGTATGCCTTTCCATTGCCTCCTTTATTTACCCACATTCCTGATCCCAACCAAGAGAGTTAATACTAAGACAGACCTGATGTACAATATTCTAATAGTCAGTGAGTAAAGGGGACAGGGGTTCAGGTCAATTGGTAGAGTGCTCCTCTACACTCTGTGAGGCCCTGGGTTCAATCCTCAGCATCGCAAAAATGGGAGAAGGATGTGGTAATCCATTCCCAAAGCAATCCCCAAACTATCAGCCATTGAAAACCCTATGCATAGCAGAGAAGCACTGACATAGTGCTGGGCTTGGCACAGTGTTGGGGACTGTTTAATTCTGTTGTACATAGGGTGGCTGTAAGTTGGACCTGACTCAGTGGCACCTAACAACAAGTGAGTAAAATCTTTATTAGAGAGCTAGAAGGCCAGTGTGGTACATGAGATGAGATTGCTTTTTGGGACAAAAGAGTTAATGGGCATTTGTGAGAGTAAAACTTGACATATGCTATATGGATAGACAGCAACATTGAACGAAAAGCTGCAGACAATTGACTTTGACACAGTCCGACTCCTGTAGATCTTAATCCCCTATGTGTCTGTCAGCTTGTTGTGCTGTGGGAGCTTGTGTGTTGCTGTGATAGTGAAAGGTATTCCACTGGTATTTCAAGTACCAGCAGGACCACCCATGATGGGCAGGTTTCAGTTGACTTCCAGACTAAGAGAGACTAGGGAAAAGGACCTGGCAGACCACTCCTGAAACAATTAGTCATTGAGAACCCTATGAATAGAAGATAAGCACTGTCAAATACAGTGCCGGAAAATGAACTCCACCTCCCCAAGGCTGGAAGGCACTCAAGTAATGGCTGGGGAAGAGTTGCCTCCTCAAAGTAGAATTGACCTTAATGATGGGAAAGGAGTAAAGCCCCTGGGGCCTCCTTTTGCTGATGTGACATGACTCAAAATGAGAGGAAACATAATAAATGCAACAATGGACTCAAACATAATAAGATCATGTGCATGGCACAGTGTTTGATAGAGTTTTGTCCTGCTGTACTTTGGGTCTCTGTGAGTTGGATCCAACTCCAAGGTATCTAACAACAAGAACAGTGGATCTTAATAGAGTTAAATTGACTAATTTAATGAAAATAGATTGCTTGTGGGATTCCAGGTTATATAGTCACTAGTTTAACCATGGCTCAAGCACTCAAATACCATCAAAGCTAAAGTAGATCTTGGCAGATGTGGGACTTTGACTGCACCAAGGGCAACCATAGGAAATCCATGGCAAGAGGAGAAAGACCACTACCCTTGATGTGCTGATGTGCCAGACACTGAGCATTTGCACCTTGTTACAGTTCACTGTAGCTGAAGGATGGTAGAACCAAGGTTTAGACCTACCCAGGCTGACTCTATACATTGAGCACTCTTTTTGGTGGCTCCTTTGGCCACAGTTCTTCTTCTTTCTTATCTTTGTTGGCCATAAGTTCACTCCCTTGCCAATACCAACTATGTTTCTCTTCCACACTCAACTTTCCTATTTATGGAAAGTCATTTCCTACTGTGCTTAAGAGTAGAAGGAAAATATTCCCCATATAGAGCTTTTATTCTTTTAAGGAAAGTGGCACCAACCATCTTGTACTCTCAGTACCAACTGCAAGTGATGGACCTAGCAGGGGACCCTCTGTGAACACAGGGTCTCTGACTCAGGTCTTCTGGTATTGTCTGAAGAATCTGGGATCCAAACCATGGTTTATTTCTCCTATAAACATGCACACTGTCCAAGTATTTCTTTTGGTTTAATCTTATTTCTGCCACTTCCTTGACCTGCATAGAATGAGGGAAGAGTGTGTTTTGGGGTGAATTAAGACAAGTTTTCCTAAGTAGTTGGTCAATACAGGGAAGATTAATTTTTCTGGAGAGCATTGTTCCTATAAAGTTAAACTTCTTCATCAAATTAACATGCCAGGAAAACAAGGAGAGAATCATTTTGGGCAAAGAAGTAGAAATCATGTACCTGCAAATATTTCAAAAGACATTTCCTAGGTTTTATTTCCAGATTAAATAAATGGAACCCTTAAGCCTTTTCTTACCTGATCAGCTTCATTTAGAACTATTAGGATGAAGAAAGGCACACTAGACCTATTATTCATCTTTAAAAAGAAAATGCTACCTTATTGTCAGATAAAAATAAAAAAGAAAATGCCACTGAAGAAAATCAGTAATGACATTTTAAAGAAGTGACTTTTTTGAGGTGATGAAGGAAGTTTTTTTTTATGGCTAACTTATGCTACCTCTTATTGTATAGAAAAAATATGATTTAAGTCTCACTTGACTATTTCAGTGTGTCTGTAATCAAAGTCCTTAATGTATGACCTGGAACTTTGAAACTACTAGAGGAATACACAGGGGAAACACTTCAAGATATAGACACAAGCAAGGACTCTTTCTTTCTTTCTTTTTCTTTCTTTCTTTCTTTCTTTTTCTTTATTGTTTTGGGTATGTATATATGTATGTATGTATGTATGTATGTATGTATGTATGTATGTATGTATTTATTTATTTGAGACAGGGTCTTGCTGTGTAGTCCAGGCCATCCTGGAACTCACTTCGTAGACCAGACTGGCCTTGAACACACACTAATCCTCCTGTCTGAGCCTCTTGAGTGCTAGGATTACAGGCATGTGCCACCATGCCCAACTGGCAAGGGCTTTCTAAATAGGACTCAATTAGCTCAGGAAATAAAAGCAATAATTGACAAATGGGATTGTATCAAATTAAGAAGCTTGTGCACAGCAGAAGAAACAAGGGTAGAGAGCCTACAGAATGGAAGAAAGTCTTTGCCAAGTATTCATCCAACAGGGGGTTAATATCTAGAGTAGATATTAAGAACTCTAACAAACAACAGATGAACAAAAACCTAATTGATAAATGGGCAATGGAAATTAATAGATACTTTTCAAATGATGAAATACAAATGACCAATAAATACAAGAAATATTACTCAACATCTTTAGTGATCATGAACTGGAAACAGACTACACTGAAATTCCATCTCACCCAAGTTAGAATGGCTATCGTCAAAACAAAGTACTGGTGCAGCTGCAGGGAAAAAGAACATTTATACAGTATTAGTGGGAATGTAAATTAGTGCAGACAATCTGGAAATCAGTATGAAGGTTCCTCACAAAATTAAATAATATAGAACTTCCCTATGATCCAGCTATACCATTGCTGGGTATATATCCAAAAGAATCAAAGTCAGCTTACTATAGAGATCCCTGCATATCCATGTTTATCATGGTACTATTCACAATAGCCAAATTATGGAATCAGCCTAGGTGCCCATCAACAGAGGAATGGATAAAGAAAATGTGGTATAAATACACAATGGAGAATTACTCAGCCATAAAGAATGAAATTATGTAATTTGTAGTAAAATGGATGGAGCTAAAAATCATCATGTTAAGTGAAATAAGTCAGTTCCATAAAGATAAATATCACATGTTTTCTCTCATATGTGGAAGCTGGGAGTATGGGGTAAGAAGGACATGAACCTAAAAGGGGGACTACTAGGGATGGGGAAAGGGAAAAAAGGGGAGAGGGGAATAAGAAAGAGTAATAGAAGGTGTGAATATGATCCAAGTACACTATATGTATGTATAGAAATGTCACAATGCAACAGTTTTGTACAATTAATATGTTATTGTTGTTAGGTGCCATTGAGCAGTGTCTGACTCATAGCAACCTTCATAGGGTTTTTAATGACTGATTATTTTGGGATTGCCTCTGGAGTGGATTGCCACATCCTGCTCCCATTTTTGCAGTGCTGGGAATCAAACTTAGGACCTCAGAGACTATAGAGCGGCCCTCTACCAACTGAGCTAAATCCCAGCCCACAATCAATATAAGCTAATAAAATATTCAGAAATGTGAAAAAAGGTACCAAATGCAGGGAATGAATTTGTGCAAAATCTCTTTATAATGTTCATATTCAAAAATGCCAAATCAGCAATCCCCTGAACTCTGGCTTTGTGCTTCGTGGTAAAGTATTCTGAGTTATATCTTCCAAATACATCAGCCATCAATGTGTCTTCTAGTGTGATTGGGGAAACCCCCTTCTTTTGTATTTTTGTGAAGAGGCAGATTAGGGGCAGTGGGGAGAATGCAGTTCTGGATCTTATGCTTACTAATTATGAGATTTGCTCAGAATCTTGATTTCCCTGTTTAATTATGAAGATACAATGAGATTATGGGGGGAAAGTGTGGGTGAGTACTTGATGAAAAGAGACCATATGTGGAGCTGTGATGACAGTTCATGAGTGAAGAATTTTGATGAACATAGTCTAATTGTATGGATCTGAAGTTTAATGCATTAAAAGTGATATATAATCCATAAAGCACTATGGGTCAGTAAAATATTGGTAATAGTGGTAGATTATAGGATATGCACTTTGAGGCCAGAGAAGCAGTGTTTTACACATTTTCATCCTTTGTGGGAGCTGGCACTGATATGAAAACATGATATATGTCAAGTAAGTGTTAACTAATAGAAATCAAAAGTGACCTCATTTTTCTCTTACTAACAGTCTAGAATTCCTTTTTGACTATATCGAGAATTGCCTTTTGAGTATATTGAGAAATTTTCTCTATATTCAATATTTTATTATTGAGGAGAATTTATCATATGCATTTGTATTCTTTCTGTGGCATGTGATAGACTATCCATCTTAAGTTAGGATAAGAAATAAAAGATAATTTATTAACCAGAGAATCTGAGAACATGAAAGCATTTTGGATTGAAATGGGGCTTGTGCTCAGATGAAAACATCTATAGTCAGTGTCCCAGTCTACCTTCCCTTGTCCCTACTCTGTTCAGGCTGCTCTCTGCCAGGCTTGCCTGTTGCAGTGAGGCATCACATGACCCAGGTTCATGTCCAGCAAGGAAAAAAAAGGGCCCCATTAACTCTTGTGTAAATCTTAGCCAGTACCTGTGGAAGAGGGCAGCATCTGATGGGCACACTGACCAGGTCTGAGTCAGACAGTCCTCCTGGAGCTAAGAGAGGGATTTCAGATCTGAGAATGAAGGAGGATATGAATGTTCTACTGTCAAAAGAAAGGGGGAGTGGCCACCAGCTGGCCAATGCACAGTAAGTATCCACTTACTGTACAGCTCCTGTGGCTGTCTTCTTTTGGCCTTTAGAGTTTATTATTCCTTAGGTAAACTTTAGAGAAGTATTACCTTTAATAAGACAATGAGAGGTCCAATGAGTCTATTTTGTTACATTAGTCCTATTTGTCTTCAGGTGTCTGGGGAGCTAGGTTGTGTTCACAGACAATTAAACAACTGAGGCTTTGCCTTAAATGTCTAAAGTACATTCAAGAGTTTGAAAAGATCTTTCTAAGGATTTTGAGATCTAGGGATTTGGATGCATGGAGTTGAGTTCAAGTTCTCATGATCTGTCCTAGCTGTGACTTTCTGGCAAGCTGATCAATTATGCTCCTCCACAAAGCACCGTACAAGTATGAACAGAACAGTCATCTTAAATTCTATACAAAGGGAAGTCTTTGCATGGATGCCCTTTCCTCATTATCCATGTTGCATTTCATCAGGAAGGTCTTCTTGAGTCTTTTGAATAACATATCAGTATATGAAATTAGCTTTCTTTCTTGTTTGATCTGTTTTCTCTCACTAATCTCTCACAATAACAACAACAAATCTCTCACTTATATTAAATCCTAACATGAACAAGGGCTGGGGTTTAGCTCAGTTGGTAGAGTGCTGCTCCATACTGTCTGAGGACCCAGCTTCAATCCCCAGCACTGCAAAAATGAAGAAAGTGGCGATCTACTCCCAAATCCCTAAACAATCAGCCATTGAAAACCCTATGAGGGTTGCTATGAGTGGGACCTGACTCAACAGCACCTAACAACAACTACCACAACAAATATGAGCAAAGCCTACAGCCATAGCACCCTGGCATCCAGTCGCATCAGATCTTGGAAACTAAGCAGGGTCGGGTCTTGTTAGTACTTGAATAGGAGGCCACTTGGGAATACTAGAGGTTGTATGCTTGGGAGGAGGATCTGGCAGCCCACTCTTGAAACAAACAGCCATCGAAAACCCTATGAATAGCCAAGAAGCACTGACAATAGTGCCAGGCATGGTACGGTGTCAGGTAGTGTTTTGTCTGTTGTACATATGGTCTCTATGAGTTAGACTGACTCAATGACATCTAACAACAACAATATAAACAAAATCTTTTCTATCTTGTTTTCTTCAGTAGCCACACTACCATTATATTGTGCATATTAAGCACTCAACGAACAGTTACTAGACCATGAAGGAATGGCTCCTAAAACTGTTTTCCTGCTGTTTCCATATGTGCAGACTGTGCTTTGTAAATGAGATTGGTTTGAGTAACTACTCATAGCAACCCTACGTACAATACGCAAAACAGTATTGTTAGTACTTCTCTGCTATTCATAGGGTTTTCAATGGCTGATTGTTTTTTGGGAGTGGGTTGCCAGGTCCTTCTCCCAAGCCTACAGCACCTGGTATTCACAGGCGGTCTCCCATATAAGCACTAACTAGGCCCATCCCTGCATAGCTTCCAAGATCTGATGGGATCGGATGCCACAGTGGTACAGCTGCAGGCACTTTAGCTGAATGTAGTCCTAGCTATATCATAATGAATGGGTTATGCAATGTAATAAAATTATTAACTCCCCAAGTTTGTGCTTGATCTAAAAGACATATTACTGGCTTTAGGCAAGGAAAGAGTTTAGCCTCCATGATGAATGGGATTTATATTTAAAGACAATAAGCACTGTACTATATCGTGTTTTATTTCAAACGACACAATTGCATCTGAAGACAAATGTGATCTCACTGTATAGAAATGGAATAAGGTTGGTTATTAATGCACTCTCAGAACTCACAATTTCACAGTCTACTTGACAGAGATATCAAAGTAGCTATCCCATTCACAGAATTTCACAATTCCTGGAAGTGGGTCAGAGTTTCCATTCTCAGTTCCTCCATGCATGCCTGCTCCCTACCAATCTCTAAGAAAGATAACTGGGTCGAGTGACCATGCTTGTTAAAGGGATTCTGCATCTCCTCAATCTGGAAACAACCTATGGATTAGGTCTTAGTAAGTCTGTGGCAGGCTAGGCTTCTTGAAAAATTGAATTCATTTGGTTGAAAATGCAGGCTTAAAGTTTTCGGAAATAAAGTCGAATGAACATCAAGAGAAGCTCCAGGGCTGATTGTTGAGTACATTAGTGGACCTCCAAGCACAAGTTAGCTTTATTTATAGATATTGCTTTTATAGAGAATTGTTTTAAAAGGCATCAACAAAATGAAAGAAAGTGAATCCAGTTCTCAGAATATTGCTTCCAGTTATTACTCTGTGAGTCTAAATGATTTAAAATTTTTCATTCCACTTTGATGTTTTTAACAAACACATATGAGCTCTTTCTAAGTAATAAGTATTGAGAAGGGAAAATTGGTTAAGCCATGCCTGTTTTGGTTTCAGGAAACACTAGTTAGAAGAAAGATCAGCACACTGCTAGTTTTAGGATCTGTGATATATAGTATTATAGGAATCTGTTCAAAATATTCTTAAAAGTGGCACATAATTTCTCTTAGGATGGATGTGGTGTGTGTATGTGTGTTTATGCTGTCTTTTCATAGTAATAATAGAAACAACAGATACACAGCTAATATGTGTTGTTTTTTATGTTAGTCATTGTTCTAATTACTCTACACCTATAATTTCATTTCATCTTTGAAGTAGGCCCTGTGGGGTAGGTACCTGGATCATCCTACTTTTACAAATGAGGAAACTGAGGCCCACTAGCATCAGTAACTTGGCCAAGTGGCCGGTATGTGGTGGAGCCTATAGTCAACTAGGTGACAATTCTTCACCAGCTGTCATCTGTGCAGCACCATTGTGCCTCCTGCTTCCATGTTGGTTAGCAAGGGTTCCCTGTGGATCTTAGGAGTGTTTTTCCTTCCCTATGGGTTACTCTCTTCCTATTTGGAATCTGTACCCTTGCATGTGTGCCTCTAGGGTAGTTTCACTAGAAACTTATGTATGTGTATGATGAAATGGCATTTTTGGTTTGTTTTAGAGATGTCACTTCTTAGTAGTTTCCACTGCAGTTCTCACTGGATTTTCAACACAACTGTCGGGTAATGAGTCAGATTGATTATGTTTTAATGTGCCTGCTACTGCAGGAAAATTCAGTCTGGGAACAGTGGGGAGTTAGATTTTGTTTGCACTCCTCCCTCAATTTTTTGATTTTTAGACAATTGCATGACTATTGGCTGTCAGTTTCCTCATCTGCAAAACAGAAATTAAAATGCATTTGTTTTCTACTTGATGGGATGGTTAGACAGTGCATGTATTCCTGTGGGATTGGTTTGGTCAGTCTGCCATGATGATCTCATTTGCAGGAGTCCTTTATGCTGTGTATGTTGTATATGCTGTTCTCATGGAGCTCACATCCTCACTGGAAAGATAAGCATGCACATAACCTTGACACATAGTACAATATTTTAATAGTAGTGGCAACAAACAGCTACCATACTCCAACAACTTACTATGTACCTGGGATCTATACTTCTATTTAGGTATGAGAAACAACTGCCATGAGATTTGTTATTTATTTTTCAACTCATTTAAAAAACTGAAGTAGTATGCGTGCATAGTAGCCATGACTTGGCTATTGTGAATAGTGCAACCACACACACTGCTGTGCAGTCGTTGTTGTTGTTAGGTGCTATGGAGTTGGGTTTGACTCATAGTGACTCTCATGGAGTTTTCAGTGGCTGATTGTATTGGGATTGTTTCAGGAGTGGATTGCCACATCCTTCTTCCCTTTTTTGTGGTGCTGGAGATCAAAGCCAGGGCATCAGAGAGCACAGAGCAGCACTCTGCCAACTGAGCTAAAGGCCAGCCCCTACATTACTGTGTTGTTGTTGTTAGGTGATGTCAAGTCGGTATCTGACTCATAGTGACCCTCATAGGGCTTTCAATGGCAGACTGTTTCGGGATTGCCTTGGGAGTAGATTGCCAGGTCCTTCTCCCATTTTTGCGGTGCTGGGAATTGAACTCGGGACCTCAGAGACTGCAGCGCAGTGCTCTACCAACTGAGCTAAATCCCAGCCCCTTACATTACTGTGTAGGTATCTCAATTATATGCTAACTTAGATTTCTTCTGGTATATACCCAAGAGTGGTATAGCTGGATCATATGGTAGTTCTATGTTTAGTTTTTCAAGAAACCTCCATACTGATTTCCATATTGGCTACACTAATTTATATTCCCACCAACAGTCTATGAAGTTTCCTTTTTCCTCTGTGTCCTTGCCAGCACTTTTTATTTTCTTAATGATATCCATTCTGACTGGGATAAGATGGAATCTCAATGTAGTTTTGATCTACAGTAAATAATTTTGAATGATTAGTATCTAATGGCTTCTCTTTGTGTGAGAGATCCTTATGTTACTAAAACTTTAAGGCATGTCTCACTGTAATCAATTTGAAATTGTATATGGAAAAGTGTAAAAACATGGGATGCCTTAAAATTGACCTCTTAACTTGAATTAATCTGTGCTCTAAGCTGAAGGTGTTTTTACATCCTCACAGGAGTGCCTTTCACTCCTGATCTGGTATATGATCAACACATTTAATAATTTATTAATGTCATATGGGGCTTATCTTGAAGCTTGAGTGTGAAGTGGCTTCAGGGTCAGAGAGCTGGGGCTTACAGAGATTCCTAATGTTTCTTCCAAGCGCCGTTGGACTCTGCTGAGAATGGTTTATACAAGTCCCCTCTCCCCACTTTGGCTGTGGGACCCTGAGATGACATTTGGAGTATGTTGTGGTAGAATGTGTCAGTTATGTTGCATCATGATATGTTTTACAAATTACATACTTTTTGCTTATTATTGTACCTGGATTTTGATTCTAAGCCTTTTACTTCCATAAGGGCTCTGCCCTAATATTTATGTTTAAGTCTAAGAATGTCTATAAATTCTAGGAGGGCTGTGCCTGTGTCTGATATAACTCTCTCCCTTCACTCCAAGCCTACGTCAGTGCCTAGCACACAGTGAGCAGCTAGAAATGTTGAGTGAATAAATGGTTGTGTCTTTAGGGAGGTGAGTTTCTGAAAATGTTAGTATGTTAGTATATAGTTCTTCTGCTACTGAATCATAATATTCACTTCATGTTTCAGTACTTGGCAAATAATCTGTGGCATCTCTAATGGCATAGTCATTAGGAGTTGGCACAGTAACCTTGGCTGTGACCTTCTTGGTTGTGATGACTATTACACAGAGTTGCTAAAATTAAACTATTCCTTTGGCTTAGTGCTGTTGACCTGCTTTCAGCATTTGAGAAAATGTGCAGATATTATAAAATTTGCTGGGAGCTAAAATTTGGGTATGGAAATGAGCTTCTGTTAGTCTCTCTTAATTAAAGAACTTCTAGTATTAGAATTTGTGTGTGCTAACCAAATTGTTCATTATGCTCAAAGCAATGTATATGGTGAATAAATTACCCTGATTTTTCTACTAAAATATTTCCTGCTTATTCCCCTTTAACTGTACTATGGACTATATACATGATCATGTAAGATAATGTAGGGAATTATCCAACCCTCATCTTGTCCCCTCATTGGTAATTAAGGATTTCCCTTTGACTGGCCAAGGAGTGACATTGGGTTTTACCCTTTATTTGAATGTCACTCCTAATTGGTTGCACCCAGCCCCTCCCACCCCCACCTGATTGCCATCTTGAGGCAGTTAAGGAAGTTACCCAAGGACTATATAAACAAGGCTTGCTCTGCATTTGATGTTGCTGATGGTGATGCTGAGTGCTGCTGGCTGTTTGCTGCCTGCTGGGGGTTGCTTGCTGCTGGTCTGCTCTGCCACTCCATCGCAGATGAGCCACACCATCGCCAGATCAAGAGAAAAGACTGCCTGCCATCGCAGAGGCCACCGTCATAGGAGACAAGCAGTGGAGAAGAAGTCAGCCTTTGAGGGGGACATCTGGAGGGCCCCTGGCCCACCACCAAAGATGAAGAACCTCTGGACCCAGCTCGGGAGGCAGAGCTGTTAACATTTAAGAGCTGTAGCACTTCTGCCATCCTGAAGGGGGGGCCTGAGAGCTGTAAGACCTGTAGCACTTATTTCCTTACAGGGTATGTACAATAAAATCTGTACCAAAGTCCGTGCCTCACTAGTCTCCCAGCTGTTGGGGTTTGGGGACCCCCACAGGATAATTTAACTTTGTTTGTTTGTTTGTTTATTTATTTATTTATTTTTGTGGTACTTAGGGGCTAAACACAGAATCTTGCACATATTTTGCAAGTGCTCTACCACTGGGTTGCAATTGTAATCCATCTTTTATTTTTTGTTTTGGGTCAAGGTCATGCTAAGTTGTACACACTACCTCTGGCCTTGAACTCATGATCCTCCTGCCTCTGCCTCCTGAGTCATTGGGATTACAAGCATGTGCTTTGCATCTGGCAACAGTACTTTTATGAGTCACTAATACAAACCTGTAATTGCACATAGATGTTCATAAATATGGTTGGTGATAAAAATATATTGCACTTTTTGTTTTTCTGCAGCTAGAATCAATTGAAATAGTATCTGTGCCAAGGTCTATCACAGAGTCAGACATACAATAAAAGATTGGGTAAGTGGCTGGCACTGTGGTGCATGACTATGATCTGAGTGACTCAGGAAGCAGAGGCAGGAGGTTCACTAGTTCCAGGCCAGAGGCAGTCTGGGAAACTTATGGAGACCCTGACTCAAAAATTAAAAAGAAAGGGCTGAGAATTGCAGCCCCTTGGTAGAACACTTGCAAAGTATGTGTGAGGTCCTGGGTTCAATCCCCAAGTACTAAAAAAAGAAAAAAAAGATAATATTTAGTCACCTTCCCAATAATGTGCATATTTGTTTTTCTACTTGGTGACAGTGCTATTAAAGTATTTTCTAGAAGCTACCTAGAAGCATTGTACTTTTTAGTATTTTATAAAATTCATTCTTAAATATTCCCAGTTGAAATTGTTGTTCCAGAGATCTATGATAGTCTAGAATCCCAATACATGCTTTTTTTTTTTTGTTGTTGTTGTTGTTTGTTTTTTTGAGCATCTGAACGGCTCACTTCCATATTTTTCTTAGGACAGAGAATTGGCCTTGTGTATAATCATAGTTTTAGCCAGCCCTATAGGTGGGATGGGCTGGGATTTAGCTCAGTTGGTAGAGCGCCGCTCTGCAGTCTCTGAGGTCCTGAGTTTGATTTCCAGCACCACAAAAATGGGAGAAGGATGTGGCAACCCACTCCCGATGCAATTCTGAAACAATCAGCCATTGAAAGCACTATGAGGGTCGCTATGAGTATGACACGACTTGACGGCACCTAACAAGAACAACATAGGTGAGATGGGACTGGGGTTCAGCTCAGTTGGTAGAGTACTGCTTTGCACTCTCTGAGGCCTTGAGTTTGATCCCCAGCACTACCCCCCCCACACACATACACACACACACACAGGAGGACATGACAATCTGTTGGGGTCTGCTCCGGCCTGGCAAAAGACCACAGAGCTTCACCACAACACCAGTTCACTCAGGGACCCTCAGGAGCGGGCAAGAGCTGGTCAGTGATGCCAAGAAGGACCTCGGGAGCCTTCTTATATAAAAAAACCGGAACTTTATTAAGCCACTCCTTTGCAGGAGAGCCTAAAGCTTTCTAGCTGACCTCACAGGTTACTGCTACTACAATGGAATAACAGCTCTGATGTCCTCGCTGGCTGCACCGAGGTCTGGTGATGTTGCCTCTTGCTGGTCGTCTTCTCTCACCTCCTCCATGGAGCAGGGGGAATTGAGAGCTCTTCTTGGTTGCTTGAGGTCTTCTTTCTTGACTCTTGGAGTCTTGCCTCTTGTTGGCTTGATTGAAGGTCTAGATGATCAAAGTGGCGAAGTCAGGTGTAGGGTGTGACAATTAGTCAAAGTGGTCGGGAAGAAAGATACGAATAGACACCTGAGGTAATCGGTGGTTTACTTACATACACCCTAGGTGGGGGAACTAGGGTGGAACCAATCAGAGAGAGGCTCATGCCAGGAGGTGCAGCTCTCTGTGTGAGGGCATAGAAAAGTGCACTTAAAATTGGGGGGTTAGGCGCAGGCTGGACCAATCACTGAGCTTTCCTTAGTAACTAATTGGATAGCTCTGGGTGGCCAATCAGGTTGAAAAAGGGCACAGCAGGGCTGGGCTGTTTGGGTAAGGGTTAAGGGTAACCAGAGGTGGCAGAAACAGGGCGGGATCTGGGGAGGGCTCAGACTTTAGCCCGAACCAAGTGGTCCTTGGCCCAGCAACTTCCATAATTCCCTACAATTCACTCCTGAAGAAATCCCAAAACAACTAGCTATTGAAAACCCTATGAATAGCAGAGAAGCATCTATAATAGTGCTGGGCATGGCACAGTGTTGGAGAGTGTCTCATTTTGTTGTACATAGGGTTGCTATGTTGTTGTTGTTAGGTGCCGTCGAGTCGAGTCCGACTCATAGCGACCCTATGTACAGCAGATCGAAACACTTGCCGATTCTGTGCCAGGCAAACCATCTTATTTATGTTTAAGCCCATTGTTGCAGACACTGTGTCAATCCATCTGGTGGAGGGTTTCGCATTGGACTTCTAGGAAGCTTAGAGTGGGTTGCTATGAATCGGATTAAACTCCCCAGCACCTTACAACAACAGTAGGTGGGATGGGCTATTTTCTGAGTGAGATAATCAAAAAGATGTTGTTTTTGTTAGGTGCTGTCGAGTTGAGTCAGACTCATAGTGACTTTATAACAGAGCGAAACACTACCTGGCACTGTGTCATACACACAATCTTTTTTATGTTTGAACCCACTGTTGCAGTCACTGTGTTTCTTCCTATTTTGAATTGTGCCACATCAGCAAATGGAGGTCCCAGGGGGCTTTACTCCATTCCTGTTAGTAACGTCAACTACTTTGAGGAAGCAACTCTTCCCCAATCTCTTAAACACCTTCCAGCCTGGGAAGTGTACTTCCCAGCACTATTTTTGACAGTGCTTCTCTGCTATTCATAGAGTTTTCAATGGCTAATTGTTTGGGGAGTGGGTTGCTGGGTCCTTCTCTCTAGTTTGTCTTAAGCTGGAAACTCAGCTGAAACCTGTCCACCATGGGTGGTCCTGCTGGTATCTGAAATACCAGTTGCATAACTTTCAGCATCACAGAAACTCACAAGCCCCTACAGCATGACAAGCTAACAGACAATGGGAGTTTGCATGTATTAGGATTCAAATATTTGTTATTTGATAATATTTCCTATGTTTTGCAAGATTTTATGAGATTCCTCATACCAAACTTTCTTTCCTTAATTTCTCATATCCAGGTTTTTATATCTATAACCTATTATATTAAGAAATAAGAAATGGTTAGACTTATTGAAGGTAGACATCTGCCCTCTTGATTTTCAAGCTGATCACTTTGGAGATTTGAGCTTGAGCTTGGTCCATTTGTTTCCCTTATTTCTCTTAACTAACAGCTCCAAGTTACTCCCAGTGAGGCACTCCGGAGCTCTGCTTGCCATCCTTTTCATATCCCATAATGCTTTACTCCCTCAGTCTTTAAATCAACCAACCCCAATGTTAGCCTGGAAAATAGCAAGCTAGTGAATTAACCACTATCTATTGGATTAACCATTCTTATTGAATGATCAGGAATGATCATGTTTTTCCGTGGTTTGAATGGGTCTCCCCAAGAGAAATGGATGGGATCACCCCAATTATAAATTGGCTAGAGGCTGTGAGTTCAGTCCTGTCTTCTCACGTGCTCCCTTGCCCTTCTTCCTTTTGCCATGGATGACATACTATGAAGGCCCTCTCCAGATGTGGGCCCCTCAATCTTGAACTTCCTATCCTCTAGAACTTTAAGAAATAAATCACTATTCTTTATAAATTACTCAGTCTCAAGTGTTCTGGTGTAGCTGCACAAAATGGACCAAAACAATATTATAGTTCAAATAGGGAGAAAAGTCACAGGCATTCTCTGAGACATTTTCAAAACATTATTTAATATTTTCCTAGTGTGAAACCACTTAAATATTACCTAGTACATGTTGGCATATATTGGAAGGCACCACAAGTATAATTACCAGATAAAAAAAGCCCCTGTAAGAAGTGTTCTCAGAGCAACTGGCATCAGCTAATCAGAGTACGATAATTATAGACAGTGCACCAAGTAGGCACAGATTGTATGGTGTGAGGATTAGAGATCAAAACTTCATTATATTCCATACAAAAGGCCAATACAAAATGGAAAAATAATAAAACTTCACTTGATTATAATTGATATTTATATAGTGTCTTCCACCCAAGATCCTGACAAGTGCTAGCAAGCCATCATTATTTACCATCTCTGTGCAGCAGTGAACAATAAGGGTTCAGCATGTTTGTTTAAAAGACAGTCACCCTTATTAATATTGGTGCTACAATATGTAGAAAATATATTGTTTGTACAGCTATTATTGTAGTCATTTATTCTATTCTGCTATTGAGCTATTGAAAGTTAGCTTCACCCAATGACTGTGAGCATTGCTACATTCATCCCTGGTTTTGGGATGCTGGGCTTGCTCCTTGGATTAGTCTTCTGCCTGTGCCCATCCTCAGAATTACCAGCCTGTGGATGCACAATGAATCATGTCAAGGCTATTCAAACTTTCCTGGCTTACATCTCTGCTGAGGTCTCAGCACCGCTTCCCTGCCCTTCAACAGTCTTTCCCCCGTTGTTTGGCACTTTTCAGGGATGCCTTTTATATGTGTCTCATATGTGAGCCAATTCTCTCCTGGTTTTTCTCCCCAAACCTTTCCTTCCCTTATGTCCAGGGCTTTTGGAGACATCCTGTCACCATTCCTGGTATCCTCTTTGAGAGCATTGCTTCTCTGGCCTGGCATGGTCTCTACCTATGGTTCTTTGGGTGTCACTAAGCCGAAGCTACACATATTTTGTGCAGGCTTAGGAAGTCTTCCTCTCGTACTCATGGTTGCACTTAAGCTTTCCTTGTGAAAATACTCCAGCAGACTCTGCCTACTTCTCCTCCCCCCAGGCCTCAGGCCCCTGTGTGGGACCCTCATGCAGAGTAGATAATTTTCTTCATGTTCATCCCTGATCCCAGGGCTTTTCTCAGGCCATGCTGATGGGCTCACAGAAATTGATGTCTGTAGACTGCCTCCCTCCCCCTTCTCCAGACTACCCAAGATAGATCTGGATCAGCTAGAAACTTTGTCACATATCACCAGCCATAAAAATAATAGCTCAGTGTTGGTTAGGAGAAACACTGTGATTCACACTGTAGTGGACTGAGGCAGAATTTGAGTGAGAACATACAGTCTCTGTCAGTGGAAAAGGAAACAGGCTGGTCAGTACGGCATATAGAGGTGATGTTTATTGAGTTCTTACTATTCACTGTGTCATATGTTTACTATTTTCTTATTTTGTACTTGCATACACTCATACATACATAAATATTTATGGGTGTGCCCACACAGACAGATATAAGCACTTCACTTAATTCTTTTTTCAATCCTACACCAGAGGTCATTTTCTCCCCAGGCCAAGATGGATAACAGATACAGGAAGCTAAGGCAGGAATGGAAGGCAACCATTATTTTCTGACTGCCTGCTCTGTGACAGGCATGGCAGAGGCACACAGCCTAGGTTATTTTGCTTGGGCTTCACAGCACCCCTCTGCCATTCTTGTTTTCCAGGTAAGGACATGATGACCACAGAGCTACTAGCTTATGTATCTAAGATTCTGACCTTGGTTTATTTGCATTCAAAGCTACAGCCCTTTTCTTGGTATAGCACTAGAGCCACAGACCCCACTTAACTCTGTCCCTAGCACCCCTTTTCTAGTCTTTGCCTCAGAGGTACTAACTGCATTTACTTCATCAGAACCAGTGCTCTGAATTTGGATTGCCAGGATTTTTCCCCCTAGAGATGTTAGATATGGTGACCAGATACTACAGTACAATAAGCTTTTGAGGACCAGTCTGAGAATCCAGGCACTATTAGGTATCACTTCTATGAGAACATACATGTTACCTTCCAATTAACTGGATTACAAATAATCACTGAGCACTTAATACATATTCAAATACATATAATATATGTGTCATAATCAACCATTTAACTTTTGTAAGTTGGATTTTCCTATAATTAAAGTGGCTCAACTTATTAAAAGTGTTTCTGTCAGGTTCTATAATCATGTCCCTTGGTCGACTGAGAGAACTAAAGAGCTGAGAGCCTTGCTTACTGTATGGAAGCAGCTTGGAGTTCTAGCAAAAGCTGTACAAGAGGTTCCTCTGTGTGGCGGGAAAATGATAGTGGTTTAAACTTGAAGTAAATGTCTTGGTAAGATCACAATGATATATTGGATTATTATTTATTTGTGAAATTTTATTTATAAATATCAGTGGGGTACAGAGTAAAAAGTCATTTGGATGTATTTTATAATACAGTGTATATAATTTTAATTTGAATTCATTTTCCCCCATGTCTTTCTGCTCAGTGTGAATTTCCAGTAGAGGTCATTTAATTTTGAAGCTAAAATTAGTTTCATAGTCACAGGCACCAAAGCAGATAATTTCTCTTTACACATAGTAGGAATCAAGCAAATTTGTATTAGTTTCAGTTGTGAAACATCTCTGTACTGTTGTACCTGTGACTGACATTATTTCCATAATTCTCAAAATTAACTGAATATCAAGGTATTTTTGTTTGTTTGTTTGTTTTTTAATCTGCCTAATTCCAACTTAGCATCAGTGCTTGGCTTAGTGGTGTTTTCTTTGGGCAGTCTTGTCTGACCGCTTCCCACCAATCAACCTGATTAGGATCTGCAGCCCTCCTGTGGTCAGGCTCTGCACTAAGGCCCACCATCTTCCATCCAGTCCATGTCCACTGTAGCCTTTCTTCTGTCTGCTTCCTCACCAGACAGCCAGCTCCTTTTGGGAGAAGGGGTTGCTTCATATTTAGCCCTTTCCTGTGCCAGGCTTGGTACCTGGTCCGCGATAAGTAGTTACTAAATAATCAAGTCAACAACTAAGTCATTCTCATGGTTTTCTAGTGGAGGATGGAAATGTGAGGTTAGAACAGGACAGGTAAGTTGCACATGATGATTCTCTGAGTGATCAGTGGCGGAGTAGGTATTGCCTGCTGGGAAAAGGCCAGGAGATGGATGCAGACATAGACATATACCTGGTCTCGGAGGTTATCATAGTCAAGGACAGCAGAAGACAGAGAATCAATTAGGGGGCCACTGTGGTTCTACTGAGTGACATCCTTACTAGGGTTTCTTTAAAGTGGAAAGTGAGCAAGGAAGAAAGTGAATTCTTTCTGGATGACAGAAATACTGAAGTGAAGAATGTATAAAGTGATTGGAAAGCTATTTGACCAAAGGTGAAACTTCATTGTATCTATAAATATAAAGGGCCAAGTAAAGGAGGGAAATTCAGATGATAAAATTCAGGTTAAGGTGTTCTTGTAGATATGTAGGTATATATGTAGCTATGTGGGTAATGGGTAACTGCAGCCATTGTCCCCTGGCATCCGATCTTGTCAGATCACGGAAGCTAAGCAGGGTCAGACCTGGTTAGTACTTGGATGGGAGACCGCCTGGGAATACCAAGTGCTATAAGCTTGAGAGAAGGACCTGGCAGCCTACTCCTGAAAGACAATTGCCATTGAAAACCCTATGGAATAGCAGAGGAGCACTGACAATAATGTTGGGCATGGCACAGTGCTGGGTTGTGTTTCATGTGTTGTGTATTGGGTTGCTCTGAGTTGGACTCAACTCAGTGGCACCTAACAATAACAACACAGATAATGTGTAAAGTCTAGTATTTATATTTATGAAATATTCCTGGTTTGATGAAGGAAAGATCATTGAAAAATATGTGTATTGGCTAGAGTTTACAGCAGTACTCACACATTTGTTGTGTGTACTGGTAGCGGACTTGTTACTGGGTTGGGGGATATCTAGAAATTTGTGCCATTCTGTTGTTGAGCTCAAAAAATGTTTAGCTAAGGACCTGAACATAAATAAAAATAAAGAAGAATGGTAAAACTATCATAAGTAATGTCCAGAATAATCAAATTGAAAAAATTCCTAGAGGTCTACACGTAGCAAAAACTGTAGGTAGTTGAAGATGATTTTTGAAGGATGGAAAGAGTTTCAACAGATAAAGCCAGGTTGTAGAGAAAGCAGATAAGGTAAGGTCATCTTGTGAGTTATGACTTTATATGAAGCACATCACATTTAAAAGTGATTTACAGATGTTGTTATTATCACCTTGTTCATCATGGTACTGGCTGGAAACCAATGGCAGGTCCAGGAGCTTAACTCAAGGCTGTTTTGTGGAGGTGCTCTTTATTATGGGCCTTTGGGCAGAGTGAGCAGAATTAAGAGGAATGTGAGGCACTGGGGACTGGAAATAGTTGGAATCTCTTACACTTCCCACCCCCAGCCTTGAGGAGCAGAGAAGAGGTGGAGCCACAGGGCTGAGAACAATCCATTTTTATGTGAGAAAATCTATCCTTCTTGTCACTCTGAGCCCCATAGTGAGTTGGGGATGGGTCATAAGTGCCTCATCTACTCCAAATTCCTCCTTTTCCTGCCCTCTCATCTTCTGTTCCCTACAACAGAGACTTCAACAGGAAGCCAGAGGGCCAGAAAGCTGAGGGATGGGCAATCGGTGGAATGACCCCATACCCAGAGAAGGGTGGAGGATGTATCCATGTTGGCAGAGAATAACCATCACAGATCCATGGCCTTCTCTACTGAGTTCAGCTTCATATTGAATGCTCATTACAAAACTGTTCACCTCAGAAAAGAACTCAGCAAAAGATAGCCCCATATTAGATATCATTCAAAGAGGTTTTCCTACTAATAATACAAAAAAAAAATCCCTCTTTTATGTCTACTTTGCGTACCTCTGAGGCTATAACACTGTTCGTTAGGGGAAAAAATGTAATGATGCCCAAACTGGTTGGCTTTATTGAAAGACGGGATATTTTATTATCCAAGACCCTTCTCCTACAAAGCTTGTTCTTTCCAGGCCTATGGCTACAGAGTACCCAGATGAAGAGGAGAGTGAAGCTGGAGACATTTTCCCAGTTTCCAAGTTCATTCTTTTTCCTTTAGGCCATTTTAGAAGTTCCAGGTCTCTGTAATGTCTTCCACCACTCCCAAAGAGGCAACCATGGAAGGGTTTGGCTCAGAGGCTTTCTGGCAGAGGGAGGCTGAGGCAGATGAACTCAGCTGGGTGGGCCTCCATCCTGTCATGGTTCCTAAGCACCACTGGGAATAAATGCTTTGAATTGCACATCACATTTGCATCTCTGTTTACTTTTCCTATTTTCCCCATGATCCTTGGTTTATTAAGAGCTGGTTGTTTCTTCAGCAGGGATTTCCTGATGAGCAACTTAAAAGTTCCTTTTTATAACACTGTACTCCACTAAATAAATAAATATATAATGAATAAATAAATGAAGGAAATCTCCAGTGGCTTAGTCCTAGTCCGTGCAAGCATGTTTTGTTCCACACAGCTGTTTTAAGGCACAAATTCAATAGAATTTAAATAGTTCTGACTCATTGCTTTGGTTTAATCAGTGTTGACATTAAATGACAGGTTTGGAGTTTGTCTTGAAATGGGAACACTTTTTCCTACTTTTATTTTTATTTTTGCAAGTGGAAGCTCATGAAAGTGTTACAGTCAAGGTTCACCTCCAAATCTCTACACCCCAGCTCCTTCCCACATTCCCTCACAGGTCTGGAGTCAGAAAGTCCAAAGTCAAGGTTGCTTTTGGGCCATGCTCCCTCTGATGACTGTAGGGATGAATGACTGCTTGCCTTTTCCTAGCTTCTGGTGGTCTCTGATGATCCTCTGTGTTCCCTGGCTGGTAGCTGTACCACTCAGTCTCTTCTTTCTACTTTACATGGCTTTCTCTCTGTGTCCTCTCCCCTTCCTATAAGGACACTAGTTCTTGGAGTTGGGGTTTGCCTTAACCCAATATGATTTCACCTTGATTCTTAGCTAATTACATCTGCAATGACCCTATTTCCAAACAAGATCACTGAAGTAGGTTAAATAATGTCCTCCCATAATTCATATCTACCCAGAACCTCAAGACATGATTTTATTTCCTCTGGAACTGTGAGAGAATAAGTTTTTGTTGTTTAAAGTCACATGTTTTGTGGTAATTTGCTGTAGCTGTAAGAAACTAATACAGTCAAACTTTGGCTCTCAAGACAGATATGAATTTTGGGAGGTCACTAGTTGACCCACTACGTCCTCACTGTGAAGGAAGTTGGCCAGTGTTGTTCTACCTGTTATACAATGAAGAGCAAGGTACCAAGACAGGAGCCAGAGGAGGGACTGTGTGTACATTTTTTTAAAAAATTTAAATCTAAAGCTTTTCATTTCTTGGAGTTAAGAGGAATTCTTAAGGTTTCTGGAAAACCATTTCTTTGGGGTCAATCATAAATTTGTATTTATGCTGTGGTTGTTGTTAGTGTCTGACTCAGTGATCCTGTGTATAACAGGCAAAACAGTATTGTTAGTGCTTCTCTGCTATTCATAGGGTTTTCAATGGCTGATTGTTTTTTGAAAGTGTGCTGCCAGGTCCTTCTCCCAAGCTTACAGCACCTGGTGTTCCCAGGCAGTCTCCCATCCAAGTACTAACCAGGCCCGACCTGCCTTAGCTTCTGAGATCTGACAAGATTGGACACCAAAATAGTGTTGCTTTAGTCTTGTATTTGTTATATTTATATTTATATAAAAATGTTTATATTTATTTATATTTATATAAGCAGACTTGCTAACTTAAAAAATGTGGCCTAATACTATTTTGTGCTTTCATAGAGCCCTGAAAAAAAGCAGAATCATGAGAAAACTCACCCGTCAGGGAAGGACCCTGTGAGGATTTGGTCTTATTTCATGAGTGTTATGGTGCTGACTATTAAACTCAGCCTCAGGGGTATCTGGGTCAAGGCCATATATTTTTAGAGGGCCTTAGTGAAGTGATAAAAGAAGAGGGCCAGATTTTCATGTGGCCCTTGGGTTATCTCCTGGATTCCATGGTAATTAATAGCTTTATGGGCAGCCTAACAGAGTCCTGTGACTAAGTAAGCTATCATATGGGCCAAATTTTCAGGGCCTGTGGCATGGGCCTGATAATCCCACTTGGGGTCATTTTGGGGAACAGCTAAGGTACCCCTAGGGCCATGGCTATTTTCACAATGTAGTTCATCCCCATGTGCTTGGGCCTGAGTCCAGATTATCTCCCTATCCTTAGTCAATAGGGTGGAGGAAAGAATGACATAGACATCGTGCCAGGTCATCTGACCGAGTAAAGTACTAAACTCCCATATGTAGGAGCGAGGATCCTCAGCAAAGTTTCCCTGTCATTTTTGGCTTGGGAGAGGTCTGAGAGAGACAGAGAAAGGCACAAGGGTATGAATAATACCATTTGCTCCTGCTATTACCCATAAGGGAAGAATTAGCTCAGGAGTGCAGCTAGACCTTAAATGAGTATGTGGGGGAGAAGGAAGGGGTGAAGACATTGTGGGCCCAGTTGAAGGGGTATAAGGAATTGAGGAGGGATTGGGGGAGGTTGAAGATGAAGTGGAATCAGGAGAAGTTGGGCAAGGGTTATGAGGGGGAAGATAAGGAGGAGGGGAGGCACCCTAAGGGGGTGCCTATGTTGCCTGGATGTTGTCCAGAGGAGGGTTCATATGTGAGGGATACAAGTCAGCTGGGTCAAAAGAATCTGAAGAAGAATCAGATATAGATTGTGAGAGAGGGGTAGTGAAATGGAGGACAAAGATATATTGTAGTGAGCAGGAGTTGCAGAGACAGGGTTGTGACCTGAGTGCAAAGAAGGCCTTTGTGTAGGGGACTTTGGACCATTTGCTTTCTTGGCAGCAATAATTGTCTAAATCTGGTCAAAATGTTATAATCTAGAATGCTGTCTTTTGGCCAGATAGACCCATTATCAAGCTTGTATTGTGACCATGCCATGTTTGAGAAAAGTATGTGACACTGGCAGTGAAGATTCTGACTTAAGCCTAGCATCTATAAGTTTTGAAGGAGAGACCCCAATGGGGAGTCCCTTTTTGGAACAGATTGAGTATTATCCAGGTCTGCACAGAGAGGTCAAGCAGGGACCCTGGAAATCCACCCAGGTGGACTTGGCAAGGAGCAAGAAAGGTATCTTTTGTCTCGTCACAAACCTCAGAAGTGAATAGGCCAATCTAGGGTGGGCATCCCCTTGCCATGAGAAAAGGTCAAAGGCCAGTGCCTTGGAAGGGAAATTTGACTAGTTGCTTAGATTTTTTCCAGTGAATAGTGAAGAGAATAGAGAAGAACAACAATCCCTAGAAGAGATCTGCTCAAGCTCACCTCTTGCAAGCAGAGCAAGTAACACAGCTCTGGGCTAGAAGTCAAATTCCTTTTGTTTTGCTGACTGAAAGATGGAAAATCATGGCAGAGAAGGTCAGGGAGTGAAGGTCCAAGGTCCTGTTGTTCAGGGCTACTCAGTCAGCCTTTAGAGGCTCAGAGAGTGTGTCCTGTGAAAAAGGAGCCTCTCAGCAACTCTGCCAGGTTTCGGCACCAAATGTTAGGCTAAGCATATCAGGACCTGAGAGTAACCCATGGGGCCTCACTGTGTAAACAGCTTTTATTTTATTCACCTTGGGTGCAAGAAGGACTGAGGTAAGCAATAGGAATCAGCGTCTTATGGCTGATGAGGGTGGGTTTTTAATAGGTAGCCAGGGGATGAGGGGGGTTTGGGAGAGCCATCATCCACCAAAGTAGCTGTACTGGTGTTTTCTATTTCCAAAGGAGGGGTCTCAGGTACCTTGTAGTGTTAAGCCCACTTAGTCAACTTTCTTGACCTCATTTTTCCACTGATGGCCACCATCACTGGCTGATTCACTGATAGTGGTCATCTATCAGGCGTAGATTATGCCTAACTGCAGAAAGGAGAACTCAAGAACAAATGTGTTAACCCTTGACAAAGTATTAGCCCTGGACTGACTTACATAGAAACCCTTTTTACAAAATCCAGCACTGACCAGTCTACTTTTGTCCCTTGTCCCTGGGATTATAAATCTACCTTCAGAAGATAAATTTCATGTAGTCATGGCATGATGATATATTGACAGCAGTTTCCCACTGGTATTTTTTAAGTATTAGTTTTTAATAATTGTTTCCTTATATTTCTTTTTCTAGTATTTTGAAGTAAATGTCATCTTTCCTTCAGAGTAGCTAAGGAATAGACCTAGGGTAGGAAGTTTAATGTATTACTGCTCTAAAGGATGATGTCTTTGTCAGCTGCCTGGTTTCTGAACCAGGGCCTCCATATTGTAATTTGTTAACTTATAGGAATTTCTCAAGGGGGAAAAGTTGATATTCTCATATGACAAGATCTTTTATATTCATGTTTAATTTAGTAGTCAGTGTTTTTATAAAATGTGGTAACAGAATCTGCACACAATCAATTTTAAGAGAATACTGATCCAAAGGTGATCTTCAGGAATTATTTTCTGGAATGTTCCATCCAGCCTGGTAAATGTCTATATCTTATAGACAGGGACTACTTACATAATTGCAAAGTCCAACACATGGTAAAAATGCATGATTCCTTGCTGAAAAGTTATTAAGGGTTTCAAGATGGCAACAGAAGTTTATTACATGCAGAAGCTCTGCTAAGTGCAGGCTGTTAAATCTAAGCCACTGAATCCAGTCCTGATTTTAGGATAATGACCCATGATGAAATGAGAAAGTGGAGGGCAAAAGTGAGGGAGGGTAGGTGAAAAATGCCAAAGGCTTCCTACAAAAAGTGAGGGAGGGAAGGAAAAAGGGCCAAAAATAAAGGCCTAGAAAGAGACATCAAGAGTGAAGAAGGAGGAAGAATAACCAAAGGATGATGTGGATAAGGGTAGAGCAAAAGGGTGACATCATCTGGGTTTAGCTTGCCACCCACATTGCCTCAAAGTTGCTGCTGCTGTTTTCTCTTTCCTTCGGTTCCTGTCACCACACACTCAGCTTCATGCTTGAAGAGTTGGTGTGGTGGTCTCCTTCCCATGGAGATCTTCTCTAAATTCCTAGATTGAGTGTGGGACGGTGACATGTTTTAAAGACCTTGCAGAGCAGCCAGTAGTTGCATTTTGACTCTTCCCATTATGCCTGTACTTAGCCAGATCTAACCTCTTCTCTATTCTCCCATCCTCATGCTGTGTTTCTTTGGGAGTGTTTGTCTCCTAGAAAGCCCAGTACAGGTTGAGCATCTCTAAGCTGAAACCCTGAAATTTTAAATGCTCCAAAATTCAAAACTTCTTGGGTACAGATCTGATATAACAATTGGAAAATTCTACATCTGACCTCACGTGGCAAGTCAAAATGTTGACTCACTAAAACTATGGTATAAAATCACCTTCAGCCTTTGTTTATAAGGTACTTATAAAATATGAATGCATTTTGTGTTTAGACTTGGGTAAATCCCAAAGATATCTCATTATATGTATGCAAATATTCTAAAATCTAAAAAAATTCCAAAATCTGAAACACTTCTGGTTCCAAGGATTCCAAATAAGGAATCCCTAGCCTGTTCTTCTCTAGCCAAAAGGTTGATTCTGGAAAACAGACCCTTGAGGGAGGTCCCTCTTTTAACCCTTAGTTCCCAGAACTTACCTCTGTTATAGTTCTTATCAGTTGCTTGGGTATCCCATCAGGTTGGCTGTATCCATATTTTCCCATTGCCTAGTCTTCAGAGCCTAACATTGTTGTGAGTACATAGTGGGCATTCATTTAAATATCTGCTTAATGCATGATTGGGACTCCAAACTACTATTGTTGGCTTACTCAATTATTTATATTCTAGAATTTGAGTTTTTTTCCTTGTCTTAGGGATTATATCTTATTTTTCTCCAAATTCCTACTGAATGAATGGATTATTGATTAATTGATTAGGGCCACCAGAATTTGACAGGTACATGGTCCCACTATGTAGAAGAAATGCACTTACCTTGCCATGGGTAAAAATATTGCCCAAAAGATGTGCCCAGGTGGAAGTTAAGGAGGGAAGGGTGCTTCTAGAACAGTGATTCTCAGCCTTGGCTGAATGACGGGCTCACCCAAGGAACACTTAAGAACTCTGGAATCCAGACTGCACTCCAGAACTCATAAATAGGACTCGGGCATCAGTATTTATTAAAACTCTCCAGCCTTGGTATTGAAATGGACTCAGATCTCTAAAGGAAGGAAGGAACTAAAACTTTGCCTGCTCACATTGTCATAAAAGTTTGAAGAGACAACACATGCCTAGGATTCCATAAGTCATCTGAATTTATTTTTTCCCTAAGTATATATTGGATTCATGTCCTTTTATGAGCATTCTCATGTTTCCCTCGCCCTGTTGGATAAGAGGTATCATATCCTTGCAGTAGATAAGACAATAGTGCTCAGAAAGGTTAGTAACTTGTCTAAGATCTCCCAGCTGGATGGTGGCTCAAATTTATCTATTCCCAAGTCTCTGATGTTTCTATGATGAATCATGCCATCCAGAAGTTGATAATAGCAGGGTGTGGTTGCATACATCTGTAATCCCAGCAAATGGGAGGCTGAGGCAGGAGGATGGTGAGTTCTAGGCCAATCAGCCTGGGCTACATGGTAAGACCCTATCTCAAAAAACAGAAATAAACAAACAGACAAAAAGTTGATAATCTCCAGTTGATATTTTTAAGGAGGAATTTGGGTAACTAAGTTTTTAAAGCATTTTGTATGCGTTGAGTACCTTCTTCATTTATGATGTGTGATCAAAAGATACACTGAATGTTTAAATTAAAAAAAAAAAAAACAACCGCTATTACAGTAAAAGACACATTGCCATTAATCTCCTCACAATTCTTCCCCTGGCTTTGAACACACTTATCCCATCCTTTTCTGCCACTTTCTGAAACTGTTCTGGAAGTCCTCTTTTGTGAGTGTTTTTAGTTGTGCTATTGTGGCTGCCTCAATGTCCTGTACTGATTCAAAACATTTACCTCTCAAGGTCATTTTGACTTAGGGGAAGAGCCAGAAGTCACATGGTACCAGATGTGGTGAATAAGGTGGATGAGCACACACCATTAATATTTTTATTTGACAGGAGTTACTGTATCAGAAGTGATGTGTGACAGAGAGCATTGTCATGATGGAGGATGAAACTAAAAACATTCCTGAAAAAGGATATCCAGAACTGCTTCAGCACATGGCAAGAATGATGGGATAAGTGTGTTTAAAGCCAAGGAGAGTCTTTGGAGGGGGATTAATGGCAATGTGTCTTGCTATAATATTTTTATTTAGGCATTCATCATTTTTTTAAATCCCACCTCATACCCTTGTTTGGATTAGCCACTCATTGTATATTCATCTGCTTATTGAAGGTTTACAAAGGATAAGAAGGCCCCTCCTTTCTTTCTCTACAATTTTCTGAACACTTTGGTCTTTAATTCTATATAGATTGGCCACTAGTTTGTGAGACAACTTTCTATGTGGTTGGGTCACTTACTCCTGCCAGTGTTCTTTCTTTAGATCTACCAGCCTGGGTATTCATATGCTGGGCACGGAAGTTCTCTTAAAGGAACAGGCAAAACAGAATGACAAAAATCGGGAAGGAATTCCGCAATGGGGGATTATTGAAGCAGTTAAAGGGGAAGGGATGGTGTGGGAGATAAAGGAGAGAGCATGAGGTATGTGGAGAATGAAATTTGCCATCCATTGTAACTTAGAGAAATTCTTGGCCCCTTTGCCAAGAGTTGCTCACTTTTTTTTCTTTACATAACAAGGAAAATAAGCAAAGTGTTGGAATGATAAGTCAGAGGGTTTTCTAATTGTTAAGTTAGTTCATGTTTTGTGAATGGAGAACAGAGACGTGCATACTGCTGTGGGATTGTAAGGGTCTGTGCAGCAGCCAGTGTCCTTCCCTGTACAGCATGGTGGTTTTTAGTTCTCATTTACTTTTGCAGGAGTGCTTGCTTCACTTTCTGGGTACAAGGAAATGTTTTGAGTTATCAGCTGTTGTAGCAAATGGAATACAAGTCTCAGCCCATGTGCCTTAGTACCAGATTTCCTGCAGCATGTGAGGGAGTCATCCATAAATTGATTTTATGTAAAATCTGTGTCTGTACCTCCCACCTCCTGGACACCTCTACCTTTTCTCATCTCTCATGTAGAAGGCTTCATAAGACTCTTTTTGATCATGCATTGTCTTGGCAAAGTTGAATTCATGGAGGAGTGGGTAGGCATTCAAATATTCATTGTACTTATCTTTGAGTCTGCGTAACCAGCAGCAATTGGGAGATGTTTCTGTCCTCATTTAACTTTGGGGCAGTTTGTACTCTGAGTTAAAGACGGTCTGACAAGGATAGTTACACGGAGAGGGGGATGGGTTTAGAATATTTTTATTGCTATTCTAGTACATGTCAGTGTGACATGATCTGCAAAAGGAAATTTCCCTGAAGAATTTAACTTTATTCCAGTCACATGGTACTCATTCAGAAAAGGTATGAAGCAATGTGAGTTTCCATGTTCTTAAGAGTTAGATTTTATATAAGTTCTAGGGATTGGTAGGGCTGACTATGGAGAGATGAACTTAATGCCTCATATTTTTGTAAATTCTCAAAATCTGAACTTTTCAAAAGTATTTTATAAGTTAATTTTATTCTGTTATTATTTACTTGTAGTTTTTGATTTTGAATTTTTTTAAGAATACAGGCAAATTAAAATATTAGAATAACGAGCACTTGCTATCTAGATTTTATAATCATTAAAGTGATATGATGAATTGGTTCTTAGCTCTAATTAGGCAATTTTTTACATGTTCTTCACAGGCTCCTTTCAACATCTGTTGGTTTTAGCTTGCCAGTTATAAGTTTTCCAACTAAGATAGAGAAGAATTAATTTCTGTTTACATGCACTACATGCAAAAAAAAAAAAAAAGGAAAAAAAACCTAACACAACAGAACTTTCAATAATTGTGTCATTAATAAGAATTACACTGGCTCTAGTGAAATATGCCTATGTCTCTGTGTTATCTTTTTCTCTTCTTATATTTTTATAGGGTATTTAGACTTGGCTTCTATGACTAGCTGAACACAGGGGTTTTACATTAAATTCCTGATTTGTAAATTATTATAGCCACTTTCAGAGTAAAACATAAGATGAATATCATATTGGAATTATTTTTCATTCTTTTAAGTCCATATATATATGTATACGTATATATATATATATACATATATATACACATACAATACACACACATACAATCACACACATATAGATACATATGTGTATACATGGCCTATGGCTGTAGCACTCTGGCAACTGATCCTGTCTGATCTAAGAAGCTAAGCTGGGTCCAGCCTTCTTAGTCTTTGGTTGGGAGACTGCTTGGGAATACCAAGTGCTATAGGCTTGGGAGAAGGAGCTGGCATCCCATTCCTGAAACAATCCCACAACAATTAACCATTGAAAACCCTATGAATAGCAGAGAAGCACTGACATAGTGCTGGGCATGGCACATTGTCAGGGAATGTTTTGTTCTTTTGTACATAGGGTCTCTATGAGTTGGACCCCACTCGACAGCACTTAACAATAACAACAACAACATATGTGTCTGTCTGTTTATCTGTCTGTCTATCTATCTATCTATCTATCTATCCATCTATCTATCTATCTAGGAGAGAGATTTGAAAAGCACAACCCTGGTTTTGACCCCTTGCAGCAGCATCCCTTGGCTAGGGGGCTATGACTGCATCCTGTTACATCAGGGGCCTGGTTGAAAATTATGCCTGGGGTGCCTTTGGCTCCTTGGAGGAGACACTCACCTTCCATACAACTCCGTGGACATTTGTAAATGCAAAGCCCAGTGCTCCAACCTGAACTTCAGGTGGGACATTAGGCAAGCCAGTGAATGAGCTGCCCTGTGTGGCTGGAAGGGAGTTACCTAAGGTAGCATAATAGGTGATTTTTAAGGCACTTATGATACTTTTGAGGGTGGTTGCTTAAGGAGGGCGCCTAGAACAAAGTCTCACATGTGAAACCTACTCAGAAAGTCTTCTGTTTAAATTCATCTGGAAGATATGGAATTTTCTCTCTCTCATTTTTCCTATCTCATATTTAATTTTCAGGCTTAAAACTTTCTAAATTGCTTTGATATTATCAAAAGATAAACATAAGGAGATTAACACTTTCTTTGTTAGCTCCTCTTTTCTTTGATGCATGTTGACTCGGATAGCTATATATAGTCGTGGGTAAGTGTCATTTAGTTAAGCTAACAAAGTAGGTGGGGCTGTCTAGAAAAAGTGCTTTAAAAAAAGACTTTTAAAGCTAAAACAGTGATAAAATTTTGTCATTTGAGGTAGTAGAGTGAACTGTAGATCATAGTTTAGAAACAGTTTATTTTTAATGAGAAAAAATATTATGATCAAAATCCAGGGAGATTTTCTTTAAACTCATAGATTTATTGGAACATCTCAGTAAACCATAAATTAATTTTGACTTGAAATTTTGTTAGCAAAAACTCTTATAATTAAGAGAGTATGATATGAAATAATTAAAGGTAAATGATATATGATATCCAAATTTATTTATAACATTATCTGTCAACTGAAATTCTATAAAATTTCAAAGTATATAAATTCATATGTGTATAAATAGACAAAAGCAGAATTAAAGATTTTTAAGTTATTTACTTACTGTCCCTGGTTTATATAGATGATCGTAGAATGTCTATATTCTTGATATAGTTTGATACAACTTGTTCTAAGCTTGAGTTACTAAATATGAATAAAGCCGTGGATAGTTATGAAAATAACGTAAAATTCAGGATTTTTGACATTTAGTAGTTTTGTAGAGGAGGAAAAGAGACTTTTAAGAATTAAAGACTTGGGCTGGGGATGTAGCTCAGTTGTAGGGTGCAGGCTTAGCATGTACAAGGCCCTGGGTTCAATCCCCAGCAATGAAAAAAAAAAAAAAAAGAATTAAAGCCTTAAGAATCAATATGGTAGCTAGAATAATGGCTCTCTGAAGTTGTCTACATTCTAATGCCTGCAACCTGTGAATGTTAGCTGATGTGGCAAAAGGGACTTTGCACATGCAATTCAGTTAAAGATCTTGAGGTAGGGAGACATCCTGGATTATCCAGGGGGCCCAGTGTATCCCAGAATTTCCTATAAGAGGAAGACAGGAGTGTCAGAGACCTGGAGGAATGTGAGGATGAGCTACCCGCTGGCTGTACATTGGTAGAAGAAGCTGTGAGCCAAGAAATGCAGGCAATTTCTAGAAGGTGGGAAACGCAAGGAAACTGGATCTTTCCTAGAGTTACCAGCAGGAATACTGCCCTGCTGACATCTTGATTTTAACCCATGAAACTCAACTTAGACTTCTGATCTCCATAATTGTAAGAAAAGGATTTTGTGTTGCTTAGAGCCACTGAGTTTTTGGTAATTTGTTAAAATGGTGACAAGAAACTGACAGAGACAGGAGATAGGCAGATCATAAGTCAATTATGTGTTCACAGATCATTTCCTAGAGTGCTGATCCAAAGGTCTCATGAAATGTAGGAAAAAAAAAGTAATTTTGCCACCTAGGATTTACTGAAGCCCTTGGAAATTCATCACCTGGGAGGCATTAAGCAAATTTGAAGTTGTATGCATATTAGTCATTGTAATTATATTAATAGGTGGAAATTAAACTAGAACTTAAATCATCAACACAGGATAAGGGTATAAGGTCCATGCTTCCTCAGATTAAATATGATTTCTAAAAAGTAATTAGTTCTTAAATTAATCCCTGGTACTTAAGGATGTGCTTTTATTTGTGACTCACCTGAAACTTTGCTCTTGATTGGTAGAGCAGAGGAGAGCTGATAGCCACAGGGCCTCCTTTCTGAAGTCTGAACAAAGGGAAAGAAGGCTACTTTTTGCTAAAGGAGCTCTTTCCTAGGTCATTGTTTTAGGCTTCCATCTCCCCATGATGATTTACATGTTATCATCTTCCCACTGTCAGGACAGGCTGAATGCTTTGAGGTCTTAGGATTCTGAGAGTTTTGGTGCTATCCTATACCCTATCAGGAAGGTGGAGACCAGCATCTTCTGTAGTTGTTGACCTGTATCCAAATACCTGAGTACAGTATATCCTGATTCTTCTGTTTGTCCTTGGCTGGTGCTCAAGGTAGCAAAGAAATTCTCTTTATTTTCTGAGTAGCTTTCATTTGGAGATCTCAAAGAAAAAACTTGCAAATATTCTTACTCACTTTCATGAAACTCTAACAAATTACTGAAATAAGAACCTAACGGTCATGGAAATTGTTGCCTTCCTCATAATATAGTACTTCCACATCTGGACTCGGGAGTCAGTCTGCCTGGGTTTATTTACTTGTTGTGTGACCTTGGGCAAGTTCTTTTACTTCTTTCTGTGCTTTGATAAGGACATAATTTATCTATCATCTATTTATCTCATAAGATTGGGGATTAAATTAGTTAATATGTAAAAACCAGTGCCTACCATGTTTTTTTTTTAATAAAATATAAATTTTTCTTGAATTAGTTAATCCTTATAGTCTCCATGTGATGAGTTAGGGACTATTTTTATTACATTTTAGAGGTAGAAACTATGTCATGAATCTAATGTCCCCTCCAAAACATATTTGATACTTAGTCTCCAATGCAACAGTGTTGGGAGGAGTGGCCTAATGACAGGTATTTAGGTCATTAGGGCTTCACCCTCACGAATGGATTAATGCTGATTATAAAAGGGTTTGATGTAAGCTAAGCAGGGTCAGACCTGGTTAGTACTTGGATGGGAGATCTCCTGGGAACACCAGGTGCTGTAGGCTTGGGAGAAGAACCCGGTAACACACTCCCAAAAAGTAATCAGCCATTGAAAACCCTATGAATGTCAGAGAAGTACTTACAGTAGTGTTTCATCTTTTGTACACAATGTCTCTATGAGTTGGACACTGAGTGGACAGCACCTAACAACAGCAACAGTATGACTTTGATTTCTCTTGTGCATGCTTGCTCATTCTCTCTCTCTCTCTCTCTCTCTCTCTCTCTGTCTCTCTCTGTCTCTGTCTCCCTTCTGTCTTCTGCCATGAATTAAGGCATCAAGAAAGTCTTACCAGATGTGAGCCCCTTGACCTTGGACTTCACAGCCTCCAGAACTATAAGAAATAAATTTCTTTTTAAAAAAATATATTATGCAGTCTACAGCATTCTGTTACAACACAAAACAGCTTAAGACAAAGCCAAGGTGCTAACATATGTCTATCTAACTCTAGAGTGGAGCTCTTAATTTCTAATCTATACATACTTGGCAACCCCCTCCCAAAAATCAATCTGCCATTGAAAACCCTATGAGCAGCAGAGAAGCACTGACAATAGTGTTTCCCCTGTTGTACAGAGGGTCGCTATGAGTCGGATACCAACTTGACGGCACCTAACAACAACAACAACAACAACAACATACATACATACTTAGATACATCTTTATTTTCATACAATTCTTCATGATAGGGGAGGCATGCAGTTTTCAAGGGCTAATTCTGGTCCATTAAGGAGGACTTTTAGGCCATGGCTCATTAATGACGTCTCCTATTAGTATTGGAATTGTGGTGGTGATGGTTGCCATACTCTGCTGCACAGGATAAAATGCCTTTACCTGAGGTTCATCTGGTCATATGAGCAGTTATGGCTGGGCATGTGGCATCAATTGGAGACTAACACATATATTTCAAGAAGAATTTTGAGAATGAGATTTTTATGATGAGGAAATACACCCAATCTTTCTGAATATGCTGAAACTACTGAGTGAAAATTTAAACAGCTTGGTTCCAAAACCTGTAGAGACCATTGGATTCCCTGGAAACCTATAGATGGGTAATGTGGACATGCTCTTTAAGGTGTAGAATCTCTTTAACTTCTTCTATTGATTTTTGTTGAACATGGAATTCCAAGACTGTCCCAACATCTCCAGCATCAGGTTATGGTTAAGAAAATACTCTAGTTTCTGAGGTCCAATGCTGTGTCTATAGGCTACTTTAGATTCTCTCGGCCAGAGAATCTACCTGTCCCTACCCTGTTTGAAAGCCTTTAGTCACTTCTTTGGTGTCAGGTCTCAGGCCTTTCACTCTATTTCATCCTTTTGCAAAGCAGGGATCCCCCTTACCACAAGTTAGAGGACCTACCTCTGAGTAACCTGGCCTATGTTAGCAAGCACATTTTTGCTTCATTTAAAGACCAATTTGGTCTGCCTTGTTGTTGTTGTTGTTGTTAGGTGCCGTTGAGTTGTGTCTGACTCATAGCAACCCTCATACAGTTTTCAATGGCTGATTGTTTCAGGATTGCCTCTGGAGTTGATTGCTATGTCCTACTCCCATTTTTCTGGTGCTGGGAAACAAGCCTGGGACCTCAGAGACTGCAGAGAGGCACTCTACCAACTGAGCTAAATCCACCTGGTTTGCCTTAATGCTTGCTTAATACTGCCTAATTTCACACTAATCTTCTAAGCATTAGCACTCAATTTAAGAGTCTTCTGAAATGTATGTTCTCTAAGTGCCCATCAGTTAACATGATAATTTTGTGAGACAATCTTGTCTCTTCCTCTGGCCATCTTTTGCCTGAGGTCTGACTTGGGTAGACTATGTCCTCACTGGGCATCCCTGCAGCCTGCTGCAGTCCAGGCTGAAAGACAGCCACCTTTCTCAGCGTAGGCAGTGTAAGATGGTGAGAGTATAAACTTTGGAGTTGGATAGCCTGGGTTTGAACTCTGGCTCTGGAAATGACCCACTCTGCAGTCTGAGGCAGTTTATTTAACATCTTCTCATTTCAATGTCTTTGTCTCTCCAGTAAGCTGGCAATTTGGATTCTTGTTATTATAAATCAGCCTTGAATCTGTATCACTGTTCTCATCTTGCTATTCTACTCTTATATAAATGGGTTTATACTGGCCTTATTTATTAGTTTATTTAAAAGTTAATAAGCACCTACTGTGTGCACTCCACTGGGGCCTCAGTGGTGGATAAGACAGACAAGGTCCTTGCCCTCAAGGAGTGCAGGTTAGGGTACAGACAGAAAGTCAATACACACCAAATAAACAAGACAAAATTAGATAGAGCTAAGGGTTATGATGGAAGCAAGTGGCATAATATGATAGTGACTCATGTCAGGTGGTATTCTTACATGGCCAATGATGAAAGGGCAATTAAGGTAGTGATGTGGGGTGCATTCTAGGCAGAAATATAGTAAATGAAAAGGCCCTGAGATGGAGAAGAACCTGGTATTTTCCAGCAATAATAAGAAGGCTATTGTATTTAACATAGTGGTTTTCAACTTTTGTGTTTCTGCATCATTGCAGGGCTTGTTAAACACTGCTTGATGGGCCTCAATCCAGAGTCTCTAATTCAGTAGGTCTGGGCTTGGACTGGAGAATCTACATTTATGAAAATGTCTCAGATAATGTTGATGCTATTGGTCTTGGGGTCATGCTCTGGGAATGACTGGCTTGAACCTGGTGAGCTGGTGAGTGATAATGACAGGGATAAAGAGGCAGACACAGGCCAGGGTGTGAGGGTCATGGAGATTATGAGGAAGCATCTGCTTATAAGTTGATGGAAAGTGTGTTGGTCAGATTCCCTTTGCTGTGACAAACCACTTAAAAGGAGCAAAGATTTATTTCAGTTCAAGGTTTCAAAGGTTTCAGTCCATGCTCACTTGGCTGTATGTTTTGGGCTGGTAGTGAGGCAGAACATCATGGCAGGGTGTAGAGTGGAGCAAAGCTGTTCACTTCATGGTGGCCAGGTGGGGCAGGGTGGGGAAAGGAAGGGCTGAGGTCAACATATACCCTTCAAGGCATGCCCCTGGTGACCTACTTCCTCCAACTGAACCACACCTCCTAAAGCTTCCACTACCTCCCAACAGCCCATTTAGCTGTGACTCCATCAAGGGATGAATCCAATGAGATAAGAGTCCTCCTGATTTGGTCAGCTCTCAAAGGCTCCACCTCTGATCACAGCTGCATTGGGGACCAAGTCTTTAACACATGTGCTTTGGGGGATATTGCAGATCTGAACCATAACACGAAGCCTTTCATTGATTGGGGTATGATATAATTTGATTTATGTTTTAAAAGTTTCACTTTGTTATGGGGAGACTAGTAAGGAACCTACTGGAATGGTCTGTGCAAGGGACTCCTGTCATGGACCAGAGTAGCAGCAGTGGGGTGCACAAAGTCAACATGCTGTTTAGTGCTTGTTGATAGTTTTGATATGGCAAGAAGAAAAGTACTAGTCAAGAATGACTTCACTGATATCATATATTTAATGGAAATTCTACCTTTTAAAAGTTGGTCATCTTAGATCATCTTGGAATTGGATAATACATGCTATTGTGAACTTAATTATCACTGATCCTCAGTCTTTTGTTAACTTTATGAAATTAAGGACCAAATAACATTCCCTTTGTGTTCCTTTGTAACATATATTCCTCCTGAAGATTACAGTTACCTCCTTCTAGACTCATTCTTTTATCCTGTTACTCATCATTTGCTCAACAAATGTTTGAACAGTTGTTGAATAAATAATTTTTTCTTTCCCACAACTGGATTGCAAATTGAGACCTTACAGTTCTTTATCTACTGTGGAAGCATGCCTATGTATTAATTTCCCAGATTTCACTTTCCGTCTTTATGTGCTGCAGTGTTGATTTTCCTTTGAAGAAAACTTATTTATAGTTTATATATACTGTTTTCTTTTCTTTTTTATTGAAAATTTTTAATGTACACCTTAATGTGATTCATTTTGACATGCTTTTCATTGTGGCATTTCCATATATGCATTTTGTTGTACATTATACATATAAGTTCCCCCTTACCCTCTTGTGCACTCCCTCCCCCCGTCCACCTCCCACCAAAGACTTCTCTTCCATTTTCTTGTCTTTTTATGGTAATATTTTTCAACATATCCTTGGGTTCCAGTTACTTTTAAGATAGAAACTTTTTCTGTAGTGAACTTTCTTTTTACATTGTCAGAACAATTACATGAATTTTCTACACCATCTATAATAATACCATTCTTAGCTGTTTAAAAATAATGTTCTGACCTTTGTATAGGACTTTTTCCTTCTTATAATTTTGATTCAGCTCTCACATATGAGTGAGAACATGTGGTATTTCTCTTTTTGAGCTTGTGTTCCTTCACTTAAAATAATTTTCTCCAATTCCATCCATTTTGCTGCAAATGCATTATTTCAGTTTTTTGATTGCTGAGTAGTATTCCATTGTGTATATGTACCAAAGTTTTTTTATCCATTCTTCTGTTGATGGGTGCTTTGGTTGATTCCATATCCTTGCTATTGTGAAAAGTGCTGCATTGAACATGGAGATGCAGGTGTCTCTGTGGTATGATGACACATCTCTCTTTGGGTAAATTCCCAATAGTGTTATAGCTAGGTCATGTGGTAGATCAATTTTTAGTTTTTAAAGATACCTCCATATTGATTTCCACAGTGGTTGGACCAATTTACAGCTCCACCAGCAATGTAAGAGTGTTCCCTTTTCTCCACAACCTCACCAGCATTTGTTATTTGTTTTATTGATCTTGGTCATTCTTACTGGTGTAAGGTGAAATCTCAAGAGTTGTTTTAATTTGTATTTCCCTAATGGCTAGGGATATTGAGCATTTTTTCATGTGTTTCATGGCTTTACAGACCTCTTCATTTGAGAACTGTCTACTCAGTTCCTTTGCCCATTAGTGTATTGGGTTCTTTGTTTTCTTGGGAATTTTTTTCTTAAGTTCTTTATAAATTCTGGTAATTAGACCTTTGTCTGATATATAGGATGTGGAAAATTTTTCCTATTCAGTGGGATTTTACTTGACTCAGTTCATTGTTTCTTTAACATAGTAATTGAAGTCAGGGCAATCAGACAAGAGAAAGAAATCAAAGGGATACAGATTGGCAATGAAGAGGTCAAATTATCCTTATTTCCAGGTGATATGATTCTATACCTAAAAGACCCCAAAACTTCAACCAGAAAGCTTTTAGATCTAATCAACTCCTTCAGCAAAGTGGCAGGATATAAAATCAACACACAAAAATCAATAGCTTTTCTTTACACCAACTACAAACAGGAAGAGAAGGAAATTTCAGAAAAAAATGCTTTTCACAATAGCCCACCAGGAAATTAAATACCTTGGAATCAATCTAACCAAAGACCCTTCAGATCTCTACAAGGAAAATTTCAAAACATTAAAGAAAGAAATAGCAGAGGACACTGAAAAATGCAAGGACTGTCCCTGCTCCTGGATAGGGAGAATCAATATAGTTAAAATGGTTATCCTACCAAAAGCAATTTATAGATTTAATGCAATACGCATTAAAATTCCACTGACTGACTTTACAGAAATAGAAAAAATGATCCAAAAACTCATATGGAACTACAAAAGACCATGTATAGCCCAAACACTCTTAAGCTGCAAAACTAATGCAGGTGGAATCACAATCTTTGACTTTAAGCTATACTATAAGGCAGTGGTAGCAAAAAGCTTGGTACTGGCACAAAATAGGCCTGAAGACATCTGCAACAGAATAGAAGACCCAGAAATACCTCAACATACCTACAGCCATCTGATTTTCAACAAAGGAGCAAAGCAAGTAAACTGGAAAAAGGACAGCCTTTTCAACAAATGGTGCTGGGAAACATAGTCATCCGCATGCAAAAAAATGAAAACTGACATGCATCTCTCAATATGCATGAGAGTTAACTCAAAATGGACAAAAGATCTCAACATAAAACCGGAAACTTTGAAACTTATAGAAGACAAGATAGGCAATACACTCCATCATATAGGCATAAGAAAGTATTTCCTTAATAGGACTCCAGTTGCTCAAGAAATTGCAACAAGAATAGGTAAATGGGATTACATGAAATTAAAAAGTTTCTGTACAAAAGAAACAATTAGCAGAGTCAAGGAAACCCCCACTGAATGAGAAGAAATTTTCACATCCTATACATCAGACAAAGGTCTAATTACCAGAATTTATAAAGAACTTAAGAAAAAAATTCCCAAGAAAACAAAGAACCCAATACACTAATGGGCAAAGGAACTGAGTAGACAGTTCTCAAATGAAGAGGTCTGTAAAGCTGTGACACACACGAAAAATGCTCAATATCCCTAGCCATTAGGGAAATGCAAATTAGAACAACTCTGAGATTTCACTTTACACCAGTAAGAATGGCCAAGAGCAATAAAACAAATAACAACAAATGCTGGTGAGGTTGTGGAGAAAAGGGAACACTCTTACATTGCTGGTGGAGCTGTAAATTGGTCCAACCACTGTGGAAATCAATGTGGAGGTATCTTTAAAAACTAAAAATTGATCTACCATATGACCTAGCTATAACACTATTGGGAATTTACCCAAAGGGAGATGTGTCATCATATACTGTTTTCTTAAGTAGTGCTGTAACTACAATTTAATATTTTCTTTTTTCCCTTCCTTCCTTCCTTCTTCTCTCCTTCCTTCCTTCCTTCCTTCCTTCCTTCTTTCCTTCCTTCCTTCTTTCCTTCCTTCCTTCTTCATTCCTTCCTTCCTCCCTCTCTCCTTCCTTCCTTCCTTCCTTCCTTCCTTCCTTCCTCACTCCCTTCCTTCTTTTCTCTGTTGTTTTCCTTTCCTTTCTTTCCTTTCTTTCTTTCTACTTCAGTGCTAGGGGTTGAACCCAGGGCCTCACATATGCTAGGCAAGAGCTCTACCATTGAGCTGTACCCCCATCCTCATTTTTACTTTTTATTTTGAGACAAGGTGTCACTAAGTTGTGCAGGCTGCGTCTGGCCTTGAACTCTCAATCCTCCTACCTTTGCCTCCTAAATTGCTGGGATTATAGGCATTCACCATGGTGACTAACTAAAATTTAATATTCTCTTAATGGCTCATGGCCTGAGAATGAACACCATTTATTGGAATATGCTCTATGAATCTATGGTAATGTGATTTGCAAAGGGATGGAGAGGCTGAGGGATGGATTCTGAATGCATATCAATCTCAGTTGTGATGCTCTTTGGTTACCTATGGGTAGAGAATAGTATAAATTAATGATATGGTTCTTAGCACATCTGGTTTTCAGTTACATTAATTATTTAAGCAATGTCTCCAATAAGGAAGAAAATAGAAATAAAACATCTAAATGATGCAACATCATATTACTAATCTTAACTATTTCTTACAAGAGTCTGCTAGGTAGGTATAGCTTTACTTTACATATGAGAAAATTATGTTCTCATTGAGGAGGTTAAGTAATTTGTTGTTCCAAAACTAGAGAGTTGTGGAATAGGATTTGAATTTGGATCTGATTCCAAAGCTCTTAAGTCCCTATCATAGCACACAGATGAGGATTGTTGTTATGTGCCATGGAGTCAGGTCTGACTCATAGAAGCTCTATGTACAACAGAATGAAACATTCCCCAGCACTTTGCCATGCTTTTCTGCTATTCAAAGGATTTTCAATGGCATATTGTTTTAGGATTGTATTTTGGGAATGGGCTGCCAAATCCTTCCATTTTTGCAGTGCTGGGGATCAAATCCAGGGCCTCAGAGAACACACTGCAGCACTCTGCCAACTGAGCTAAACCCCAACCCCAGATGAGGGTACAGTGTATTAAGTGATTCATACTGTTGACAGTGAACATTATTATATGCCTGCATTAATCCTTCTGGATCTGTTATGGGGAATGAAAGAAACAAGAAAGGGAAGCTCTGTGAGGACAGTGATGGAACCCCATGATGTAGTGTCTGAACCAAAGCAACATGAAACAGATGTGAAACACAGGCCAACTTTGTTGCACTGGTGTAGGCAGCAAGGGAACCAAGTGGAACCACAGGCTGGGTTCTCAGGCTGTATAAACCAGGTAGGGTCTTGTGGGCACAGGATGCCCATGACATTTGGTGTGGAGCATTGAGGAAGGACTGTTCATTAGATGGGAAAATGAGCTATGTTTTGGCACATCCAGGGAGACTCATTCATTCATTCATTCACTTATTTTTCCACTTACTTCCCCATTTACCAAATATGTTATTTTGTACCTGCTATGTGCTAGGCTGGGATTTAGCTCAGTGGGTAGAACACTGCGCTGCAGTCTCTGAGGCCCCACGTTCAATTCCCAGCACCGCAAAAATGGGAGAAGGGCCTGGCAATCCACTCCCAAGGCAATCCCGAAACAGTCAGCCATTGAAAACCCTACGAGGGTCGCTATGAGTCGGATACCGACTGGATGGCACCTAACAACAACAACAACAACATGTGGTGGGCAAGAACCAGAGAGCTAAATAGAGGCTGGCAATTGGAAATATAAAAGTAAATGGAGAGAGATCCTTACATAAAGAATATATAATTCTAGATGAATAGAATATGCATCCAAGGAGGCCTGGATGACCATGAAATGGGGCTGGGCTGCTTCTTCATGCATCCATCTAGCAGATTCTTATGGTACCTTGTGTTTAATGGGAAGAACTTTTACAAACTATCCCTGACTGCACAGTGGAATGGCCCAGCATCTGGGGCATAATTCTGCAGCTGAGTGGATGTGTAGTAAAAGGGGTTCAGGGCAGGAACTGGGTTAAAGTTTGTATCCAGCTGACACTGCAGCTGGGAATTAAGATTGGCAGAATATAATTATTGGAAAAGGCATGCTGCCAGGTTCTCAGAGCTCATACTCTGTGCCTTCCTTGCCAGCTTGAAGTTTCTTGATGACCACCAATTGTCAAGACCACTGTTTTATTGCTCCTGTCCAATGTGGGGAGTTTGCAGTAATTCACTAGTAAAATGGAGTCACTTATAAAAATTGCTTCAAATCATCTAAATTGATTACATAGTCAACTGAAACATTGTGGTGTGTTACTCTGAACATTCTATCTAATGCGCCTAAGCTTCACACAGAAAAACTGTGCACCAAAACAAAAGCTATTAAAAAAAAAAATCCGCAGAAACAGCAAAAGGGAAACACTGAAGCAAACACAAATTTAAGTCTTTGAAAACATACAGTACGCCCCTTTTGGATAATGCATCCAATATCCCTTGAGCTTGTAGGGTACAAATAAGTGCCCATATAATTACGCTTTAACTGAGTAATTACATGCTAATTCATGCTTCATGGATTGATTAGCATTTATGCTTGAAATTGCTAGGGAAAAAAAATGAGACCCGCTCAAGAGGCTCTGTCAACTCCTAATTGAATGTGACTGAAAATGGTGGTTTCCAAAATGGCTCTGGTGTTTTTTTGATAATGGTTGTTTCCAGAGCTTGGAAGTTTATAATAAAGAATTTTAGAAGGACTGAGAAAAACTGGACTGGCTACCCTTTGGAAAATTTTCTCCAAGAGGTCTATGAAGACTCTGTCTTCTTCATTTTTTCTCTGAATAATGTCAGATTGACATTTCTCAGAAAGAAAAGCTGTGTGGTAGATGGTGCTAGCTGCAGGGTTGGGTTTGGATCAACATGTGAAACTAGGGGTGGAGCTTTTGGAATGAGATAGGGCACATTTTAAACACCATCAAAATAGGTCACCAAGTAAATTTCTCAAAATTTCCCAGTTTAACAATGCTCCTCTCCTTTGTAAGAATGGTTATTCAGTAATACTTGATCATAAAACTACCTTTACAATTCAAATTACTATTGACGAGTGAGTGCTTCGTAAAGCATTGGCAAAGTCTCACGTTGGTGATGGATTCCTTAGTACCAGCATATGATTTTTAAGTTTGGCTGTCGGCCAGGTTTAGGCAGGAAGTAGACTCCAACTCACATAATTGGGGAGATTTTGATGAAAGGACTACTCACAACCACGGGTAGTGGTAAAACAATCACCAAGGCCCTTGGGCTACCAGAAACTTATTCCAAAGGCCAATGTTTCCATCCTTCCTCTTGGAGATGCAAGGGAAAAGATTATCACTACAGGAAATCACTGAGAGGAGGGACTATGAATAGGGGTCTCCTGACAGAAGCTGGGGTCATGGAGGCATAGTCATTGTCATAAAACATACTTCAGAGGAAGAAGAGAGTGGGAAAAAAAATCCTCCACTTCTCCTGGCCACAGATTTCTTGCTGTTGTTTGTATCTCCCATTGGCCTTGTCCTGGCAGCAGCCTGCTAGTGAGGGAGATGTGACAATGCATGTTTAGGAGGAAGGCTCATGTCATAGCATAGGGCAGAGAAGGCAGCAGGATGATCCAGAGTGGGGTGAGGGCAGATAGAAGGACTAGTGCAGGTTGAAATAACAATGGCTGCCTCCTCTGGTTTCTTATGATGCCATGCACTGAGCTAAGTGCTTCATTCACATAATCCTCAGAGTGGCCCTCAGAGACTTTACCCCTTTTTTGGATGAGGAAACTGAGCCTTAGGATCATTCAATAACTCACTCAAGGTCACGTAGCTAGGAAGCAGCAGAACTGGCATTGAACCCTAGCATCATGTTCCCTAGCCTGTGTGTCTGTACCTCAAATACTCTATAACAACTGTAAGCCTCCATTTTCATGTTGCAAAATAAGGACAATAGACCAACCTCAGAAGGTTGCTGTGAAGGGGACCCTGCGGAGCACTGAGCAGAGTGCCAGGCACATAGGAGATGCTCAACACCAGTTAATTCCCTTGGACTCTCCCTTCTGTCATCCTTGTCTTTTCCTGATGAAAATGGAAAAACAAAATGTGGTATGTGGCTAGGAGGTGGAGTGCTTTCAACAGTCTTTCCCCCGTTCCTTCAAGGATCATAAACGAGACATCAGTTCAAATCAGGTGATGCATTGAGGGAAGTGACTAAATAGGCATTCAGTGCAGGGAACAAAGGCACTGAATAAGTGTTGGCAAAAATAGACAGCTTTCCAAGTTGTTTACTCAACAACTGCAGTTTTCATTTCTTAGGAAAGGTGAAACTGTAATAAATTCTTCACCAAAGAACAGAGATTCGTTTCCAGAACAATTGAATAAATTAATAGTCAAGGAAGAAGCCAGCCCACGCTTCTTGGCTTTCCCACATCTTAGAAATACTCAGTATTTAAACTTGGAGAAACAGTTGCATAGAGGGGTTGTCTCTTTTCTTTTCTACCCCAAGACTTTCCAGTAAAGACTATTGTTGATTGAGGATTTACAGTATTAAGAGCTTAGTTGGTACTCAATGTAAAGATGTTATTCTGATTTCATGTAAAACCATCTGTTTATTTATATTAATTTGTCTGCCTACTGTCCACTGACCCAATCATATGTAAGCTTATTTTGGTGGGATAATTTCCCATCACTTCAGCTCTCTAGACACATTTTCCCTTAACCCCTAAAATATATAAAGTCATGTTGTACAATTTAGTACTTACTGTTTTGTATAAGTACTTACAGATTTTTATACAGTAACTTCCAACCTCCTGTTTTGACCTCTCTTGGGTCAAACTCAGAGGAATTCTTTCATAACCCTCGATTGACTAATTCAATATCAGATTGATTAAGTAAGTAGACATTGACTGATTTCTATCTCTTCTAAGGAAACCAATTCAAATTGGCTAATAGTTACCCCTTTGTTTTTATTCCACTCCCAAGCTTTTAATCTTTATTAGAAACTCTCTTTTGGTCCTCTTCTCAAATGTAACTGACTATTGTTGAAATTACAAGGAACTCAGAACAAATATACAAGGAATCATACAATTGGGAAGGTTTCTAGTCAGAATCATGTTAAAAATATAATTCTAAGAGTAACTCAACAAGTATGTTCAGAGCTTATATGGAGAAATTTATAGTTCTTCACTGAGAGACATGAAGAAATTCTGAATACATCAGGGAACACTGCATATTTCTGAAAGGGAAGTTTCAAATTTTAAGATGGAAATCATTTTATCATTAAATAAAAGCATAACACAAACAAGCAAGCAAATATTTGCTGAGCAATAGATCCTAGTGACTCCGCTTGGTATTTGATGTGGAATAGCTGTAAAATGCATTTCACACTTTTGAAAAAATAAGTTTTACTGTGAAGATTGTATGAGATAGCATCTGATGACTGTGTAAGGTAAATGCTTAGTAGGGTGTCTGACATGTACCAACTGATCAATAAATATTAGTGGTTATTTTGTTTTCATTATTACCTTTTGGTGTACCTAGAAGTTAATAATGTTTATCTTTATAGGGATCGTCTGGCTTTTTATTATCTTGTGTTTCCTAAAGCATTGCTTTCATAGTAGGAAGTTTGCAAAAGTCACTTTTAATTACAAAGGAAATGGAAGAACCCAAAGGCTTCATAAGCATGATATTTTTAAAGGGGTTAAACATAAGAGTTGGCTGGGCCATGAGCCTTAGTCCTAGGGCAAGTAGACTTGTCTTTCAGAATTCTGTTGATGTGTTCATACTCTTTTGGTGGCCCTGTTCTCCAATTATTCCTGCAGACCTCTGATCTAGCCAGCCCTGACCTGCATGTGAGGGTCTTGAGTAGGTAAACATGGAGGAGTCTTCAATGGTAAACTTGGATGTGTAGGAGTGGGATCATGTGACTAAGGCCACTTCTAGAAGAGTGTGTTGAGTATCCAAACCCTCCTGCTCGTGTGGTGACCTCCCAGTCCATTTAATTTCTGTCAGCCATAGTCCCTTTTAAGGCTTTCTGGAAACAACCATCTCTTCTCTTCCTTCTTTCTTTTGATGAAACCTTTTCTAGCCTTTCTGACCAGAGATTTTCAGGCCATGCTGTTTTAGTTCCAGCTCTGTGCCTCCTCTCTCACTCTTCTGACCCCTTCTTCCCATCCTTCTCTAACCTCTGAAGGAAAACAGTGAAGCAGAAGTGAGTAACTTCTCTGGGTGGAAAATGTGTCCTGTATACCTGTCCTGTCCATTACAGAATTTATTTTCTGTCGGCATGACATATGTTGAACTAGAAATCAATGGTTTTCCACTGGGGCAATTAGCACCCAGGATTCACTTCTCTGTGTAGCCTCTCCAGGATTGGCATTTACTGGTGAGGCAAGGGCTGAAGTTTAGCTCAGTTGGTCGACTGCTGTTCCACACTCTCTGAGGACCCAGCTTCAATCCCCAGCACTGCAAAAAAGGGAGAAGAATATGGCAATCCACTCCCAAAGCAATCCTGAAACACTCAGCCATTGAAAAACCTATGAGGATTGTTATGATTTGGACCCAACTCGACAGCACCTAAAAACAAGGTGAGGTGAACTGGCTTTGAACGATGTTTGTTCATACTGAGGTAGAGATTTTAGGAATAACAACACTTTGAAATAGTATCTAGGCTCCTCTAGTTGGAACTGGTTTACTTTTAGTAAGAACCCTAAGGAGTCAATGGGAACAAAGTGCTTCTTTATTTTGTTCTATTTTAAAGAAAAGACAGTGGAAAGATTCTTGAACATTTAGAAGCCACAGCTTGATTTCTAATTATGAAACTATGGGCATTGTAGGTAGATAGACAGTGTAGCATAATTTTTCTTTTGACATTTACTCTGATTTTATAGAGATTATTAGCTATAAGTTTTGTCTCTGAGGTTTGAAATTTGAACTATGGCTTAGGAATCATTTTAGTGAAATGAAGCAGGATTTGCTTTTGCAAGTAACTTCTTGCTTCTTATTTACATTAATTCTTTTTGGTAAAGACCTAAGGAAGGTAGTGGTTCTTGGTTAAATTTGGGCAAAATGATGCATGCATTTATATATTTATGTATTTTCATATATGTATATTGTGCAATGTGTACATATGTCTAGACATGTCTTTGTATGGAAGAAAGGGAGAGTTCTAGTTGAACCCAGCATGATCTAGTCTGACACTACGGATAGATAACTGAGCTGGCCAATTTCTCACATTGAATTGACCAATCTCCCTATCCAGATGCCATTTTGCCCTGGGTTCTTATCTGTCAAATGGGATTATTTGTGGTTTTCCTCAGGAGAATGGAGTGGGGATAAATGAGAAAGTATATCCCATATACTACATGTAAACTACATGTATCCCATATACTTCGTAGAAAATTACATGTAAAATAAATATGAAGCCAGGTGCTGTAGTACAAGTCTGTATTTTCAGCAACTCAGAAGGCTGGGGCAGGAAGATTGTGAGTTTGAAGCCAGAGGCACCCTGCACAACTTAATGCGACCCTGTCTCAGAAAATAAAAAATTAAAAAGGGGCTGGGGATGTGGCTCGGTGGTATAACACTTATCTAGCATGCATAAAGCCCCACATTCAATCCCTAATATTAAAAAAAAAAACTCACTTCATTTTAAAGAGAAATTTTAATATTGTACTTTATATAATTTACCAGATATCTTCAAAGTAATTTTATCCATATACTCAATTATGTATGTGTATGTATGTGTTGTATATTGTGTATAACATATGTGTTGTTGTTGTTAGGTGCCATCGAGTCGGTATCCGACTCATAGCGACCCTCTGTACAACAGGGGAAACACTATTGTCAGTACTTCTCTGCTGTTCATAGGGTTTTCAATGGCAGATTGATTTTTGGGAGGGGGTTGCCAGGTCCTTCTCCCAAGCCTACAGCTTCTGGTGTTCCCAGGCGGTCTCCCATCCAGGTACTAACCAGGTCCAACCCTGCTTAGCTTCCGGAGATCTGACGGGATGGGGATCGGATGCCACAGGGCTAGAGCTGCAGGCGTTGTTGTTGTTAGGTGCCATCAAGTCGATATCTAACTCATAGCGACCCTCATAGGGTTTTCAATGGCTGGCTGTTTCGGGATTGCCTTAGGGAGTGGATTGCCAGGCCCTTCTCCCATTTTTGCGGTGCTGGGAATTGAACTCAGGTCCTCAGAGACTGCAGCGCAGCGCTCTACCAACTGAGCTAAATCCCAGCCCATGTATAACATATAGTACATTTAAAATAGCATATATAGGCTATAAATGAAAGTGATTTGATAATTGTCTGGAATTTTGGGTACATTTTGTTTTCTATTGTAAGACTTTTCTTTTTTCTCCATATGCTGACAATATAAATTCAGCTAGACTAAGTGTAAATCATTCATCTTTAAAGTTAATTAATTCATTGCTTCCCTAGGCAAAGCAGCTCATGCTTTTAAATCAGGAAGTGGCCATTTCTTTACTATTTCTTGTGAAATAAGATTTGTGAAGCCAAATTTTGTGAATTTGGCTTCAATTTGTGAAGCCAAATTGAGAAAGGAGATGATGAAATTGGGCATATAGGTCTTGTTGCTGGGAAATGCATGAATAGGAGACACTCAGGAGAATAGAAACTGCATCACTGACAAAGATTCTGGAGAGAAAAAAGAACAAGCAGTTCATGATTTACAGTATTCTGCAGCATTTTGACTGATATACCTGATAGAATTTTGGAAAATTTGGTTGTTGTTGTAAGGTGCCATTGAGGCAGGCCCGCCTCATAGTGACCCTGTGTACAACAGATGAAACACTACCCAACACTGTGCCATCCCTGGAACTATTGTCAGTGCTTTCCTGCCATTCATAGGATATTTGATCACTGATTGTTTAGGATGTAGGCTGCCAAGTCCTTCTCCCCAGCCTACAGCACTCGGTGTTCCCAGGTGGTTTCCCATCCAAGTCCTAACCAGGCTCTGACGCTGCTTAGCTTCCAAGATCTGAGGAGATTGGATGCCAGGGGACTATGGCTTCAGGTTGTTAATTATTGATGAGATCAAGTGTTTTTCCAAGTACCTGGTGCATTTCCCTGCAATATTTCCTGCATTTGATTGTTGTTGTTATTATGAGGTGCTGTCCAATCAGGTCCAATTCATAGGGACCCTATGTACAACAGGAAAAAACCAAACCAAAATAAAACAAAACATACTCCCTGACACTGTGTCATGCTCGGTGCTATTTTCAGTGCTTCTCTGGTATTTGTAGAGTTTTCGATGGCCCATGTTTCCAGTGTGGGCTGCCGGGTGCTTCTCCCAAGCCTATGACACTGGGAATTCCCAGGCAGTCTGAGGACTAACCAGGCTGACCCTGCTTAGATTCTGAGATCAGGAGGGACCAGATGCCAGGGTGCTATGGCTGCAGGCAAAATATCAGGTAGTCTCATATTTTAATTTGATACGAAGATTTCTTTTCATTCATTTTCATTTTGAAATGGTTGCAAACTCACAGAGAATTTCAAAGTAGCCAAAAGAACTACCATATACCTTTCACCCAGATATATTGACAGTTAATATTTTCCAGTTTTGCTGCTGTGTCATCTATCTCTTTATTCTGACCCATTAAGATAAGAGATAAATCCTCTCCTAGATACTTCAGCATGCATCTTCCAAGAGCAATGACATTTTCTAATGCAATCACAGCAGAACTATAGAAATCAGGAAATTAATACTGATGAGATGCGATTGTCTTCTTTGTGTTGTGGTTGTTAGGTGCCATCGAGTTGAGTCCGACTCATAGCAACCCTATGTAGAGCAGATTGAAACACTTGCCTATTCTGTGCCAGGCAAACGATCTTATTTATGTTTAAGCCCATTGTTGCAGACACTGTGTCAATCCATCTGGTAGAGGGTTTTCCTCTTTTGCGTTGACCTGCCACTCTCCCAAATGTGATGCCCTTCTCCACGTATTGATCTCTCCTGACTACATGTCTGAAATAGGTAAGATGCAGTCTGGCCATTCTTGCTTCCAAGGAGCACTCTGCTTGCACTTCTTCTAGAACAGATTTGTTGGTTCTTTTGGCAGTCCATGGTATGTTCAATAGACGTCTCCAGCACCACAATTCAAAAGCATCAATTCTTTTTCTGTCTCCCTAGTTCAATGTCCAACTTTCACAACCATATGATGCAACTGAAAATACCATGGCATGAGTCAGACGCACCTTTGTCTTCAATGTGACATCTTCGCTTTTCAGTACTCTAAAGAGATCTTTTGCCACAGCTTTTCCTAGAGCAATGCGTCTTTTGATTTCTGGACTGCTGCTTCCATGGGTGTTGATTATACAGGCAAGCAAAGCAAAATCTTGGACAGCCTCAATCTTTTCTCCATTTATTGTGAAGTTTCCTGCTGACCCAGTCGTAAGGATGTTTGTTTTGTTGATGTTTAGTCGTAACCCGTATTGAAGGCTATGCTCTTTGATCTTCATCAGTAAATGTTTTAAATCCTCTTCACTTTCAGCAAGCGAAGTTGTGTCATCTGCATAACGCAGGTTATTAGTGAGTCTTCCTCCAATCTTGATGCCACGTTCTTCCTCATAAAGTCCAGCTTCTCGGATTATTTGCTCAGCATATAAATTGAAGAGGTAGGTGAAAGTATACAGCCCTGACACATACCTTTCTCAACTTTAAACCACGCAGTGTTTCCTTGTTCTATGCGAACAACTGCCTCCTGGTTCATGTACAGATTTCTCATGAGCACAATTACGTGTTCTGGTATTCCCATTTTCCGAAATGTTATCCATAACTTATTATGATCCACACAATCAAATGCCTTTGCATAGTCAATAAAACATAGATAGACATCTCTGTGATATTCTCTGCTTTCAGCTAATATCCACCTGACATCAACAATGATGTCCCTGGTTCCCCGCCCTCTTCTGAATCCCACTTGATTTTCCAGTAATTCCCTGTCTATATACTGCTGCACTCAGTTCTGAATGATCTTTAGTAGAATTTTGCTTGTGTGTGATATTAATGATATTGTCCGATAGTTTGCACATTCAGTTGAATCATCTTTTTTGGGAATGGGCACAAATATGGACCTCTTCCAGTAAATTGGCCAAGTAGCTCTTTTCCAAACCTCCTGGCACAAACATGTTAACACCTCCAGTGCTGCATCTGTTTGTTGAAACATCTCTATTGGTATCCCATCAATTCCTGGAGCCTTGTGTTTCATCAGTTCTTTCAAGGCAGCTTCCACTTCAC
>VMDO01008936.1:54674-80562 GCA_007922755.1 Pedetes capensis
ACCTCTTGGAATGGTTGGTCATCTACCAATTCTTTCTTGTATAATGACTCTGTGTATTCTTCCCATCTTCTTTTGATGTTTCCTGCATCATTTAATATTTTCCCTGTAGAATCTTTCACTACTGCCACTCAAGGCTTGAATTTTTTCTTCACTTCCTTAAGCTTGAGAAACACAGAGCGTGTTCTTCCCTTTTGGTTTTTCTGCCTCCTGCTCCTTGTGCAGGTCATTATAATATTTGTTTTTGTCTTCTGGAGCTGCCTTCTGAAATCTTCTGTTTAGTTCCTTAACTTCATCATGACTTCCTTTTACTTTAGCTGCTGGTCGTTCAAGGGCAAGTTCTACTGTCTCTTTTGATATGTAATTTGGTCTTTTCTTTCTTTCTTGTCTTTTTAAGAACTTTTTGCTTCCTTCTTGAATGATATCTTTTATGTCATGCCACAACACTTCTGGTCTCCTATCATTTGTGTCTAATGCATGAAACCTATTTTTGAGGTGGTCTCTGAACTCAGGTGGGATAGACTCAAGGTCATACTGTGGCTCTCATATACCTTTTGTAATTTTCTTCAGCTTCAGTGTGAACTTGCATATGAGAAGTTGATGGTCTGATCCACAGTCAGCACCTGGTCTTGTTTTGACATTTTGTACAGTGCTTTTCCATCATCTCTTTCCACATATATAGTCAGTTTGATTCCTGTATGTTCCATCTGGTGAAGTCCATGTGTATAGTCTCTGTTCATGATGTTGAAAAAATGTATTTGTAATGAAAAGGTCATTGGTCTGACAAAATTCTATCATGTGATCTCCAGCTTCATTTCTGTCACCAAGACCATATTTTCCAACTACTGAGCCTTCTTCTTTGTTTCCACCCTTTGCATTCCAGTCACCAGTGATTATCAGTATATCTTGATTGCGTGTTTGATCTATTTCAGATTGCAGAAGCTGATAGAAGTCTTCCCTTTCTTCATTTGTGGCCTTAGTGGTGGGTGCATAAATTTGAATAACAGTTATATCAATGGCCTTGCTTGTAGGTGTATGGATATTATTGTATCACTGACAACATTGTATTGCACGACAGATCTTGAAATGTCTTTTTTGATGATGAATGCAACCCCATTTCTCTTTAGTTTTTCATTCCCAGCATAGTAGACCATATGATTGTCTGACTCAAAATGGCCTATGCCGGTCCATTTTAGCTCACTGATGCCTAGAATGTCAATGTTTATGCGCTCCATTTCTCTTTTAACGATTTCTAATTTTCCTAGATTCATACTCCGTACATTCCATGTTCCAGTTATTAATGGATGTTTCCAGTTGTTTCTTTTCATTTTGTGTTGTGCCACATCAGCAAATGGAGGTTCCTGGGGCTTTACTCCATTTCTGTCATCACGGTAGACTCTACTTTGAGGAGACAACTCTTCCCCAGTAGTCTCTTGAGTGCCTTCCAACCTGTGGGGCTCATTTTCCGGCATATATCTGACAGTGTTTCTTTGCTGTTCATAGGGTTTTCAATGGCTGGTTGTTTCGGGAGTGGTTTGCCAGGTGCTACTCCCTAGTCTGTCTTAGTCTGGAAGCTCAGCTGAAAACCTGTCCACCATGGGTAACCTTGCTCATATCTGAGGTTACGGTGGCAGAGATCTCAGCCTCATCCCAACATACAAGCCCCCACAGTGCAGCAAACTGACAGACCGTGTGGGGGGTCTTCTTTGTAGTTGATACTAAAATTCTACCTTGTACTTAGTCCTTGTACTTTGTCCTTGTACATAGCATGTTCCCCTAGCCCAGAATCTCCTATATTTTTGTAGAAATCCAAAACAGTTTTTCACCTTCTTTGCTTTCATGACCTTGATACTTTGAAGAGTCAAGACTAGTTATTTTGTAGAACACCCCTCAACTTGAATTTGTCAGCAATATTCTCATGTCGGGGGCAGTGGCACATGACTGTAATCCCAGCAGCTTGCGGGGTGGAGGTAGGAGAATCGCAAGCTTGAGACCAGAGGCAGTCGGCAGTGTACATAACTTTGTGAGACACTGTGTCAAAAAAAGTAAGAAAATAGGCTGAGGGTGCAGCTCAGTGGTCCAGCACTTGCAGAGCATGTCAGCGCAAGGCCCTGGCTTCAATCCCCAGTACAAAAAAAAAAAAATCCTCATGATTAGATTCAGGCTGTAAATCTTTGGCAGGAATATCACAGGATAGAGGTTGTGTCCTTCTCAGGATTATACATCAGGAGTACAGGATGTCATTTGTTGGTCTGTAGACTTCAACCACCGGGTTGAGATAGTACCATCCAGATTTCTTCACTGTAAAGTTATTATATTTTAATTTTAGGAAGTTGAAAATTATATTGTTTCTGGTGCATTGAAGTGTTAACTTAAAATGGAACTATTACATCAGCCCCAAACGTGTGTGCCACAGGACATTTGATTTGCGTTGCTACTATTATCATCCTTAAAAAGGTAACAGAAGCAAGCTATTATTTAGCAATTGAAAATTATTTTAATTCCACTATAGGATAATAGAATATTACCCTATATTTGAAAAATCTCTTCCTGATCACCCTATTACACTATCCTGAAACAGTGTAAATATTAATGGAACTATATTTATTTTAAATTTTCTATGACCATAAATTCATACAGCACCTAACAACAACAACAATGACCATAAATATCCTTCCCTCCCCGAACTTCTCTCTCTCTTTAGAGACAGGGTCTCATTAAGTGCACAGGGTGCCTCTGGCCTTGAACCTGTCATCCTTTTGCCTTAACCACCTGAGTTGCTGGGATTACAAGCATACACCATGATGCCTGACTGTAAATCTTTAAACATTAAGTTTTTCATCTGGATTAGGTTACTTTAAAATTGTTTTAGTATAAAGCTGCTAAAAATTTTGTGATTTAATTATGGCATGTTTTAGCTAAATGAAATGGAGGTGGTGGTGATGGTGGTTATGGTGCCTTGATGAAAGCAGGCTTTGAGGACTCCTGCTTCATTTCATCTTGTACGCTTGAGGTTTTGTATCAGACAAAAGAGTAGTAGGAAGGAGAAATGGCCAGAAGCCTCAGCTCCCAGAAGATGAAGTTCTGGAATATGTAGATTTTGAAGATCTGGAAACTGATTACTAGACTGTGCAACACACAGTTCACAGTCATTGTACTGGAGCTCCACAGCATGAGGGGACCCAGCTGAATACTTCCTTGATAGTCAACCTGATTCAGAGATTAGTCTAGAATTCCAAGGTTCTATGGGATGCTACACAATATGCTCAGCTTATTCCAAGGTCATGAGCATGTGTGTGGTTTTACAAAATGTGCTTAAGTGAACTATGATATATAGTAAATTATTATGCAGATTTCCTGAAATTACAGCAAGATCACTAAACCAGAACATTTATTGTATGACTAGCATTTACCAGGCACTGTGGTAGGTACTTTTTAGAGATGCTCAATATATGAAGATTGGGGAGTTACAAGGTAGATAAATCAAGGCTGGATGCTCAGACTGTAAAAGGCAACTTTGCAAGAGAATTTAATAATAGAGTTTCTTCTGTAAATGAGTACTCTGAAGTGCACATTTAAATTGCTCAACTTCCACAAAAAGAAAAGTCAGGTTGCAGACAGTTCCTTAGGAATATTTTGACCATGTAATGTCAGATGTACCTCTTTGCCTGAAGCAAGTGTTTACAAAAGTTAAAACATGCCTAAATATGATTGGAGTTTTTTTTAAAGGAAATGATGATTAGTGTTGGTTGGCAGCTCTTTAGGGTAAATTGATAAGACCTGAATCAGAACACTGAGGTCAGGCCTTTCCTCTATGTGTGGCTCTGCTTGGCTTTAGCATGAATGCAAGGTAATTTGCTCTGCAGATGTTTGGATAAAAAACATTTTAGCTCAATGTTACCTTTAAAATGTTTTTTAAACAAGAAAAGGCATGCCATTTAATAATTTAAGGTTTAGAACTCCTCAGTGAGTGCAGAGCCACTCACCAGCACATACTGTGTTTCATGCGTGTCAACAGGAGCTCCATGGCTGGAAACTGCTTTTAATAAAACTCAATTGATTTTCTGAGTTGTTTAGTCTTTGGATGGCAACTTGTTAAAAAGTATAAAGTATATTGGGTCCTGATTGTTGCTCAAGGGCTGGATATAGATGACATTTTCTACCTGCCCTTCTCTCCTACCTCTCCCCAGCAGTAACCAAAGCCATACCTGGAAAACAAATTGCTGAGAAAGTGCATTTTTGATGAACTACTCAGGAAGAGAATACCAGTGTACGTGATGCTGTGTGAAAACTGTGCTAACATGAACAGTATTTCCCATTTTAAGAAAATGATGGCTCTAATAGGGAAAGAATTCTATTGTCCCACTTTACAGAGAACCAATTAAGAACTTTACCAATGATGATAAAGTTCCCAAAGGCCAAGTCATCTCCTATTGGCCTTTGCTGTGTGTGAGAACCCAGTGTGTTGGTCAGCTTTCCTGCACTATGACACAATACCTGAGATGATCAACTTCAAAGGAGGGAATGTTTATTTGGCTCACGGTTTTGGAGGTTCCAGTTCATGGTTGATTGGTCCTGGTGCTTTGGGCTTGTGGCTGCCCAGTACCTCATGGTGGAAGTGCGTGGCAGAGGAGGTCTGTTCACCTCATGGGGACCAGGAAGTAAAGAGAGAGGGAAGGGGTCCAGGGTCTCAATATCTTCTTCAAGGACATGCCTCCACTGACCTAACTTCCCTCTGTTAGGCCCTACCTCCTTAAGTGCCCACCACCTCCAAATAGCACCACCAACCCGAGTACTGAAAAAAAAGAAAGAAAGGAAAAGATCAGTGAGTAGAGGCATGGCCCAGTGTTACAGACTATTTGACTGGATGCCTCAAAAGAGAGAGAAACAATGGGCATTAGCTAAAGGCTTATTAAGTGCTGGGAAAGAGTACCTGCCACAGGCCTTTCAGTAAATACATGGGTTTGCTGAGAGGATTTATGAAATAATGAAAGGAAAACACTAATCACAATGACTGGTACACAGGAAGCATTTGAATGTTCTAAATTATTCATGAATTTCACAACAGGGTGGGGCAAGTGGAACTGCAAATTGGTTTCTCCTTATGGAAAACCAAAGAAAGGACAAGAGTTGAAATCTGAAACAACCTTTCCAAAGCAGCAGAGGGACAGAGGGCAAGACTCTGCATGCAGTGAGTGGGGACAGCCCGATCTCTCACATACAGGGTTTGGAATGAGATGGCTTTGAAGAGGGCAGGAAGACTTCACTGTCCTTGGGATCAGGTCATGTAAAACAAAAATTTTCAAGTGTCTGTAAAATTTGTACTTTTCCAGAAAGCTGTACATTGTCAAAATTTTAGTACACTGACTTTTGGAGGCTTGGTTTTTGCTGGGCCCCAGTTTGGGTCTTATTATGGACTATCTGGTGCCCAAGAGTGCGAGGGGTGGGGGTGCAGAACCATGGCTGTGTATTTGTTAATCTTGACCCAGGTGGATGCTGCAGCATGACAGCGATAGGGAAGAAAACTAGAGAAAGCAGAGTCTGATAGGGGAAGCGCTCCAAAGAGTTTGAAAATGATAAAGCTAGGTCTTGGGCCAGTGATTGAAAAATGGGGTTTGGCCTCAGTGTAGCCATAGTGCACATATGAGAAGGCCTTCATTTTGGTTGAGGAGAGGCTGTTGGTCTGGAGCTGGGTTGGTGGGAAATCCTGCTGAGAATGTTATGGGCAGCTTGTACTGGCAACAGAGGTCGCCTTGACCATAGCATGATTAGGGTCACTTGTGAAGATTGGAGGAGACTTGACAAATATGAATTTTATCCTACCTGATGTTTGCTTGATTAGATTCTTTATTTTTATCCCACTATCCATATTTTCAAAGAATTTGTATCTGAATGATTTCACTGTAGTTTTTCTGAGTTTGCTATTCTTTCACTGGTAAGATTCAATAGAGTCTTCTAATTGGTTTGTTCCCAGTATCTGAAATTCAAATCCTAATCTAGTGGAATCTATAGCTTCCCATTCCTTGGTAGGGAATCTTTGTTCACTTGCTTCTGGAAAGAAGATCCCTGAGTGTATAGAAATTCTGAGTGAATGAATTAAGTACCTTGGGAGAATTAATTATTGCTTAAGGATTTGTACTTCTAGTTACCCATGGTTATGGGACTGCTATGAGTGGATTCACTTCTACTTTAATATTAAGTGACCATTTCAGGTTGCAAGAAAATGAAGACTCTTAATACAAAGTCAGTCTGCTTATTGCATAAAAAGTTCAAAGTGAATGAATAATCAATATAGCTTTTAGTTGAGCAAGACTCTCCATGGAACCATTCCCTAGTGGGGCTGCCCACAGGCTTTCGCTGAGCAGCCACTGGAGTGCAAGGTCAAATCTCATCGAGCAAGACCTCGTATATCCTTTTGAGTTTAGAGGTAATGTTGTGGGCATATGGTTCTTAAATGTTACCTGTCCTGGAATGAATCCTGCAGTATTTGTTCTGCATTTATAGCTCTTATGCTGAGGCCCAAAGACTTCCAAAATGTCAAGGGTTTTTATTTTGTGATGGCCTAACCCAGAGGCATCCTTAGTGCAGGGAATTTGCATGCTTTTAGGCATAGGGAATTTTCAGGGACTTTTACACTGGTCTTTGGTCACTTCAACACTGCTAGCTATTTACTGCCTATCCATTATAGCCATTTGTATTTTTAAGTATTACTGACACCTTGCTCCTATAATTGCCTACATGGTACTGTTATTTTAAATAACATTATAGTGGCAGGGATAATATTCTTAGGCTTATCAGCAGAAAGAACTTTCCCCGGTGAATGATGAAATCTTGTAATAACATGTAGGGTCAGCTCTACTGGATGAAATTCAAATGAGGAGTATTTGGATCCTGTTTGCTTTCCACATGGGAACATGTACTAAGAAAAGCAATTGTCCATCAAGGTAGATTGATTCCAGGGAAGACCCAGATTTCTTATTACTGCCTCTAGAAAGTAACTATCCCTTGTCTCTTGAATGAGTCACTTCCAGGAAGAATGATCTCGAGTTTCCATCTTGGATTCTTCTAATATTTTGAATCACCATGTACTTGTATATAGTGTTTATTACCTATGAGACAGAGGGGAGCACACAACCATTTTCATACCCTGTGGATCCATTTCAAGTCATGACATTTATAGGGAGTATATCTTCTGGGAATTCAAATGGCCTTGACAACATTCTGCAGGTTCATAAATTATTGGGGGTCATAAAGTTTAGAAACACACCCTTTTCTGGGACAACTAAGGGCAGCATGAGGGAACTGGCTATGATAAAAGGCTAGTATAGGGGCATATGTTAGGACCTAACAACTCTGAAATGGAAAACTTTGGAGGGGCTCATGATTTGGATTAACACAAGCAGGATGTGTCATGCAGTTCATGGTTTCCCTCCTGAGCTTTGAAATGGGCCTCCAGAGATTCTGGAATCTATGAAGCACACTTGGCTGTTAGTGTGGTTTCTTCATTCTCTTCTTAAAAGGAGCATGGGGATGTTTGCTCCATTCTTAGGAAAATGTTTAGTGACCAGCTTTAGAAGTGAGTACAGAAAGAATATCCAGAAAGATGTTCTACTTCTTTACATAGTCTTGTAAGTAGTTATCTGATCTATAGTGTTGCTACAAGTATTTATTCCTTGTTTTGTACATCTTTGCTTTAAAAAAGCCTCTACACAATTTTTATAGTGATTAGATCAAATAAAATCACTCAAAGCACCACTTTCTTATGATGAACCTTTGTTAGAACACTTCCATGATTTGTCTTATTTGATCAGTGTAGGAATTCTGAGAAACTCAACATATTCCCATGAGTGAAAAGCACCTTGACTTCAGAAGGTCAGGGATGTGCCCAAGTTGGTAGAAATAAAATTAGGAACCATATCTATGAGCCGGGCACTGTGGTGCATGCCTACAATCCCAGTGACTCGGGAGGTGGAGGCAGGAGGATCACAAGACCAGAGGCAGTCTGTGTAATTTAGTGAGACCCTGTCTCAAAAAGTAAAAAAAAAAAAGGGGGGGTGCTGAGGGTGCAGCTCAGTGGTACAGCACTTGCAAAGCACACAAGCATGAGGCCCCAGGCTCAACCCTCAGTACCACACACACACACACACACACACACACACACACACACACACACACACATACACAAAAGGAACCATAGCCACAACTCCTTTAGCCCAATGTTCTTTCCCCAAAATATCTGAAAGTCCTCAATTAGGAATAACTAATAGGAGGGTGCATCTGCAGCCATACCATTGTGGCATCCAATCCTATCAGATCTTGGAAGCTAAGCAGGGTTGGACCTGATAAATACTTGGATGGGAGACTGCCTGGGAACACCAGGTGCTATAGGATTGGGAGAAGGACCCAGCAACCCACTCTCCAAGAATCTAATCAGCCATTGAAAACCCCATGAATAGCAGACAAGCACTGACAATAGTGTTTCATCTGTTGTACACAGGGTTACTATGAGTTGGACACTGACTCCACACCACTTAACAGCAATAGGAGTATATGGGAGAAGGATGCGGCACTCTACTCCCAAAGCAATCCCGAAACAATCAGCCATAGAAAACCCTAAGAGGGTTGCTATGAGTCAGACTTGACTCAACTGCATCTAACAAGAACAGTAGGAGGGTATGTTGGGAGGTTAAGAAAGTACTTGTTATTTCCATATTAATTTAGAGTACAAATATTATTCTGTACTTCCTCCCTGGACCTGTCAAAGATGACAGGAGCAGATATACTTTGATCTAATTCTGAGAGCAATGACTATAGTGGGGTGCTGTGGGGATTACAGGAGGTTCCAGCAGAGGGGAAGTTCCCCTCCTGGACCCAGAGAAATTTCTGTGGTTTTAACAAAAAGACTTGTTATCTTCTTGCATGACCTCCATAGGTTTGGACCATTGGGATTATACTGATATCTTCTGCAAGAAGATTTAGTTGGTTCTAGGGATGGTGGACTTGACCCTTGGATGGAGACAGTGATGGTGACCAGGTCTGTAGCTCCTTGAAGTCAGAGAGCTTTCCGCTTGGCTACCACTACCACTCCATTTACCCTCAATGACTGATATTTACTGTTGCACTCAGGACACCATCTTAAGACCTAATTTCCAAAGCTTCAGGCTAGACAGACTTCAGATCATCTTTGTTTGCCTGTGGACATTTACTTTGTACCCTGGGTGGCTGCTCTGTGCTTCAATGGACAGCTTAAGTAGATAGATAGCTGCTTGGTGTTTTGAAGTATCTGTTTTCACTTATGATGTTTATTAGCTATCATGTGCATAAATGGGTTTTAACTGGCGTTGTTTTGAGGTTAACCCTGAGTTTGTGTGTGCTGGTCTGAGTTGGAAGGGGTATACATGGTTTGTTCTTATAAGGGGGTGGGAAGAGGAGGACAAAGGAATGTAGGGAGAGAGCAAGGGTGCAGATGACCTGGTGGGTGTCTGTGGCTGGAGGAAGGAAGAGGACCCAGTCAGGATGTTCAAGGGTGAAACTCAGGATTCACCTGCCCACTGTGAGTAACTGGGTTTCATTCACTTCTCCATCAGTGATGCCTTAGCATAGTTAGTGTCCAGTACATGAGGACCAGTGAGGAACCAATGTGCACAGGAAGAAGTTCCTTCTCAGGTTACTGGGCTTTGCTGCACTGTAAGAGAGTGCTTCCTTATAACCTTCCTTCGAAAAGCTTCAAATCATCCATCTCTGTGGGTTCAGGGTGTTTTCAAATGCCTTTGCTTCTGGTATTGCTTTGGACCCACTCATCCCTCCCTCCCTTCCGTTTCTCTAGGCCAGCAATACTGGACCTTTGCATGTCTTTGCATGTCTTCCAGGGCCCCATTCTTTGTCTTGACTTCTGGTTTTTGCACATGTTTTCTCCTAGGCTAGAGGAAGGTAAATCATCAATTCTACCTTGCAAGGAAGAACAGGAAAACCATTCAGGGGAAAAACTCACTAAGATCTCTTATCTTCTGTCCTAGTTACAGTAGATGCTCCATGACCATAGATTCTACGTCTGCAAATTTAACCAACTGTGGACTGAAAATATTTTAAAAATTCCTCCATGGTAAACATTTACAGTGTATTTTTCTCACCATTATTTCATAAATAATACAGTATAACAACTGTTTACCTAGCATTTACATTGTGTTGAGTATTATAAGTAATCTAGAGATGATTTAACCTGCAGCTGTACCTCTGTGACATCTAATCCCATCAGATCTCAGAAGCTAAGCAGGGTCAGGCCTGGTTAGTGCATGGATGGGAGACTGCCTGGGAACACCAGGCTTGGGAGGCTTGGGAGAAGGACCTGACAACCTACTCCCAAAAAACAATCAGCCGTTGAAAACCCTATGAATAGCAGAGAAGCATAACAATAATGTTTCATCTGTTGTATATGATCACTATGAGTTGGACATCAACTTGACGGCACCTAACAAAAAGAGATGATTTAAAGTATACCAGAGGGTATTTGTAAGTTATATGAAAGTATTAAATCATTTTATATAAGGTCTTGAGCGTCTGTGGATTTAATTATCTCCAAGGGGTTAAGAACCAATCCCCTCATGTACCAGTGGGTAATTGTTCTGTGTCTGCTTTCATCTAAGGCAACAAGTCTAAATTTCTCTGACAGTTATGTCAAAGTGGGAAATGCAACCAGCATCCCCCCTGCCCCATGTGGTTGGCATTAGTGAGAGGCAGAGGCAGGTACTTACATGACTAAAATGAAAATACTCTGAAAATAAATTTTATGTTAAGTAAAAAAAGAGTTGCCACTCATAAAAGTGACTATAACTTTAAACTATTCAGTCTGTTAACACCCTCTGTTTATCTAGTTTGCCTACTGTCTTTTGAGAACCTTTATAAGAAAAAAGCTACAAAGAAATTATTTGGAATTACATAAATTTGTGAATGGTTTTGGAAATTGCAAATTCTTGACCTCTATAAGCCAATTAAAAAAGTTCTCAGATGCTCACTTTTTTTTTTCAGGATACTGGATTGATAACAATTTTTGAATCAGAAATATATCCATTTTCCAAAATGACATCCTTGCAACAATTTAAAAATTTCCCACAAGTCCTACAGTAGCTATTAGTTTGTTTGTACCTATACAATATGAAATGTACTGGTGAGTAATAATCCAGAGGGCTCAATCAATACAGATCTCAGTTTGGATGTCTAAGGACAAAAACAAGATTTTTCTTTGTCATAGGTTTGTTTTAAATGAGTGTAACCTTTATTTAAAAAAACCCATTTTTTGAGGCAAAATAGAGGAACACTGTATCTTGCATTATTTAGGAATAGAATGCCCATGTTACTGAATTTTACAAACAACTAAAATTTGCTACTTCAAAAGCCATTGGCAAAGACTGTTTCGTAGTGGAAAACCTTAGAAATATCTATTTCATATCCATGACTTCTTAAGCGTAATACACTGAATAAAATTTGAGTTTCTTAATGGTATAATTAGCACTGGCAAATAGTAGTGAGCATAATCAATATGTATAGAAATTTTGAGGACAATATATGACCGTCAGTGTCTTTTGCTCAGCCTTTAATATATTGTCTTTTTATTGCAAGGCTATTAATTGCGACTTGTTTTCTCATTCATTTATTCATTCAAGGAACATTTAGAGTGTGTATCCCCTGTGTCAGCTCTGTGTGTAGGCCTGACTTAAGTAGTTCTATCTACTGTTTGAATCCCTTGTTTCTAATCTGCTGTGAGCTGTTGAAGCAAAGAAGCAGAGTTATTACATTTCTATGGAAAATAAGAGTTAAGAGGGTCCATAAAGATCTAAATGTTTTATTTATTATCACATATTTATAAAGTTTAGTATCTGTACTTCATGGGGGATGCTCTTAGCCCTTCCTACTGTGTATTTTATTTGTGTGCATGTGTTTTGGTGCTTGTAAGTTTGGAATAAGGGAGGTGTTAAAACTCTCCAGAGTCGATTTCTCTTCTCTCTTGGTGGGAATGGAATTAGAGCAAACACCATTCTTATGGTTTCTAACATCATGTTGTTGAGTTTCCTTTCTGTAAATCTTTTCTTCTAAATCTTCAGGAAAGAAAACTTAATTTTTTGTCATCCACTGGCAGAAAGGGCTGGGATTTAGCTCAGTTGGTAGAGCGCTGCGCTGCAGTCTCTGAGGACCTGAGTTCAATTCCCAGCACTGCAAAAAATGGGAGAAGGGCCTGGCAATCCACTCCCAGGGCAATCCCGAAACAGTCACCCATTGAAAACCCTATGAGGGTTGCTATGAGTCAGATACCGACTTGACGGCACCTAACAACAACAACTGGCAGAAAACAATTTTTCTGACTGACTTTTTGTTTTATCAACAGCAATGTAATTTGGGTGGGGTGAAAGGAGTCATGGATGCTGTGTGTTTCTGTCTCTCCAGCACACATAGTGGGTTTTATGGGCCATTCCCTAATTAATAAGAAGTTGGCAAATGTTGAGGATTTAGCCAGATGTGATTCAGTTTTTGGGTCTTTAAAACTGATTTGAAAATCCTTATCCTTTGTCAGACCATGTGTTCCAAGTTTCGGCTTATGGAATAAAGTCACTGTGGAAGTAAGAAATGGGAAATAGCTGAAATATGGACAGAGGTCTCTGCCAATTCTATATGGAAGGCTTTCTTCCCTATTTCCCTTTGGGAAGAGGAGTGAGTTCTCTGGCTTTGTCAAAATTGAGAAATAGGGTAACTGGCCTTGTCAGCCCACCCCTCTTCAAGCCACACTAAGTATAATAAGCATTGTGGAAGCTGTTGTTTCTGCTAGAATTGTCTCTCTTTCTTGCCAGTTGCCCCTTCATGATATTAGGTCATAAATGAGAGGTCCCAGAAGCAGTGAAGTGTCAATGCAGAGGATCTCACAACTCTAATCTTAGTTCTCCCCAGCACTTCACTTATAGTGCTCTAAGCATATCCATCTTAACTTTAATTCATCTTATTCACCCTGAACATATTTGAACATCTCTGAGATAAGGCACTGAGTCTTATTTATTATTATACCTATATCCAGGAGCCAGCGCTGGACCTACCATGGAGTGGGTGCTGTTGAATAGTAAATAAATGAATGTGCCCATGGATCATTGGAAGCTCTCTCTGACCTTGGCATTGCTGCTTTTCATTTGCTCTGAGAGCTGATTTATAGATTTTCCTTTCAGGGATATGAACTTCAGTGTGAAAAGCAAGAGTGAAAGGAGAATGAATCCGTGAGAGAGAAGTCTGTAATGGAGTGAAGTGCAGGCCTGGGGCAAGGGGCAGAGTTGAATAACTGACTTGATTTGTTAAGGAAATGGAGAATGCTTGGGGCTCAGGGCTGTCAGCCAAGCAGGTTTTAAAAGTACTGATTTCAATTAAACTAAGAAATTTTATGTCAGTGTAGGAAATTTCTCTTTGGTTTTCATCTATGCAGGATGGCTTGTTTTCTATTTTCAATGTCTTGACATTTTCGAATTAACAGACCCATGCATATATGATAGCTTTGTCCATTGGTTCCTACCAGAGAAGGCATTTGAGTTTTTGTTGCTTTGTAATAAGGGAAGGTTATATGATGAGAAAAATCCATTAACCTTACATTTTTATCTTTATACATATGTCCCAGAAATGAGATTTTTAGTTTAAAAATGCAGTATTATCATTACATTTAAAAAATAAAATGGGAACATAATCCTTTCTTCCTTTTTTATTTTTCCTGAAGTCAAGAGTTAGTATTATTGAAAAAGGAATTAAGTATTTGAGGACTTTATTTAGTATTAGTATTTAGACTTTATTAAGTATTTGAGGCCTTCATGGTTTTTTGGCCCACAGAGATCCTATAAGAGAATGGAGCATAGTTTACCACCATTCACTACAGGAATATTAAGTACTATAAGTGACTTTATGTAAAAGTACTGTCATAAACAGGCTGTTATGAGAATACTGGCACAAAAAGAAATACTACAAATCAGATGACTGTAGAATGTCTTGCTATAAATTTTTAGATGATGAGGTAAAAGTCAGACAGTTTTACCATATGACTGGCCTCAACTCATAAGCTAGTGTGATATTTTGAAATTTTTTATTGCTGGTGTTCATTGTATTTGCTAGAGATTTTTACATTTCAGGTTTTCTACTTCTAAGAAGTTGTGCTACGAGCATAATGTAGTTTTGGTGCAAAGCAAGTTATGCAGAGAAAATTGCCACTAGAATAAATGCCAGAGTTTACATTAATTATGATAGCATCTGAATAATATTTATCAATAAATATGTTGTTGGCAAACTAAGCCTATGGGTCTTAGAATTCTACAGCATAAAGTCATGATTCCAGAGACACATTTAAAAACACTGAGTCATTCCTGGAGTTGCTGTGCTTCTCATAGCATGGATGTGTGTCAAAGACAGCATCTCTTTTGTTCCTCTAAAAAGCTGTTCTTAAATCAAGGGAGCCCGACAGCTGATGGTGTCTTTGCATTGTGGCAAATGGAAGATAGTAAGGATACAGAGTCTCTTGACAGAGATCTGGATAATGGCACTTAACTTTCTCAAGATAGCTCTCTCTCTTTTACTATGTCATCTTAAATTCACATAATTGTGGAAAAAGCATAAAATGGAGTAGAACGTGTTCAGGTGTTTTGAAAAAATAAAATTCATTATTTGGCTGCTATTTTCTTAAACATCTTCCTACATCTGTTATGTTGTTAGTGTTAGGTACCATCTAGACAGGTCTGACTCAATGTGACCCTATGTACAACAGAACAAAACACTATGTGATATTTGACAGTGCCTCTTTGCTACTCATAGGGTTTTCAATTGCTAATTGTTTTGGGAGTGGGCTGCCAGGTCTTTCTCCCTGCTCTGTCTTAGTCTGGAAGCTCAGCTGAAACCTGTCCACCATAGGTGGCCCTGCTGGTATCTGAAATACTGGTGGCATAGCTTTCAGCATCACAGCAACACACAAGCTTCCACAGCACGGCAAGCTGGCAGACATGTGCGGGACATCTGTTGTAGACTTGTTTAATGTAATGGTCCCTATTGGCTGTACTTGGCATAAAAACTTGCTATTTAAATAGAAAGTTGTTTCTAATATGATACTTGATGCTGAAAATCAAAAGGCTCCTCAATTCTAGGAAATTGAATTAGAGACTGTTCTTCAGTTTTGACCTTTACTGTAGCATCACTTCCAGAAATAAATACTTGAGCCTCTGTTCTTGTTTTTATTGTTCTGATAAATAGAAAATAATTTATTATTATATTACAGTATTTATATCTAGTCAAAGACTAAAATATCTAGTGAACTAATCAACTTTCTAGGTTTCTAATGTGGCTCTTACTTTTACAGGTTGTTTTCTAAAGTGTTCATACGTCTGCATCCACCTTCAACATATGTACTCAAAACACTCATAGCTGATAAATATTTATTGAATGCCTCCTCTGTGCTAGGATCTGAGTTAGGGGCTTTCACATGCTTCAGTTTGTTTAATTCTCATGGCAGTGCCATATATGGGTTTATACATGGGCATTATAAATTTCTAAGTAGGAAAGCATTTCATATCACAGGCCAGTGAATGACTTACTAAAAGAAAAGTTATTTGAGGATACATAGTTGAAAAATACACAAATGCCAGGTTATATATGTGTGTATAATTACACATGCATAGGCATCTGTATAGGGTAAATATGATATATTCTATTCATCCATTGTACATGTAAAGCATATTATCTGGTTTACAGACTGCAATGTGTAATAACATTTATACTTTTATGCTACATTTTGTCACCTCAGGAGGAATGGCGTACTTGTGTGGAAGGAAGTTGGGGTAGGCAGGAGAAGAGAAGGACTTCAGAGAGATAGGAATGGATGATAGATATCAGATAGATACAATGAATATTTGCTAAACTCCTAATTATTTTGTGAATACTAGTTATTTTATGAATACTAATCTCAACTGAAAATTTACAGTCTTAAGATTTAAAATGTTTGGATGCTTGGTTAAATTTATGATAATTCCTCTTTGAAATCACTCTTCCTTTTCAGTAAAAATAACCTTTTTAATTCTAGAAAATGGTGCTTGTGACTTAAAACATTTTCTTTTTAATTAAAATAACAAATGTGCATGGGAAAAAGTTGCAAATACTATGATGGAAATTGAGTCTTCCGGCCACCCCAAAGACATCTGACTCTAGAGTTTGTCAGTGGTCTCTTGTTTGTTGTACTAAATGTGTTCCAGGTAATTAGGTACATGGGCAAATGTAAATGTAAACAGTTCTTAAAAACACAAATAAAAGATATTCTACACATGGGCATCTTTGCATATTTTTTGGAGTTTTCCCCAAGCGTCCTATGCAGACTTTCCTCATTCTTTTTATTGACTGAATGGAATTTTATTTTATGGATGAACTAATGCCATAACTAGTACCTACTATATGGCAGATACTCAATAAATCTTTGTAGACTTAATTAACTATTTTCCCCACTGGTGGGTAGAGGCACCTGACTGAAATAATAGACATATTCAAGGAAAAAAACTAATAGACAGTACAGTTAAAATGAGGTTCAAGCTGGCACTAGAAACTTATCATTCTGAGTCCACTTAGTGGTGGGATCTGATAAAGAAACTCTTTAGCTCTGGTCTCAGAAGTGAAGAAATATATCACATATCACACACACACACACACACACACACACACACACACACACGCCAGACACACATGGAAATGTCTCAGAGCAGTGCTTCAAGCATATGCAATAAATTTTCTACCAGTTCATTTTCCACCAGTTCATTTTTACAAGCCAGGCAGATTGAGCCATATATTGGGAAATTTCACATTCATATCTGAATTAAGGACTGCTTTTCTGCTCTGTTAGCTCCAATTTTGTGTAACTAAAGATGTGTCTGAGAAAGCACATCAATTGCTGTAGTTTGATTTAGGCTGATATGACACCTAATTTCCTTCTTCTTTTCACATCTCACAAAGGTTACTTAGATTCATGGTATAGCACCTTTTCATTCATTCATTTCTCTCCTGTTCTTTAATATATTTTACCAGTGGAGTGTGGTATATGTCAGATGACTTGGTAAATATAATTAAAATGAAATTTCACTTCAAAAAGTGTACTGTTGATGTATAAAATAGTTATAGGAACCTAAGGTTCTTCTCTATAGCCAGCAGCCGTACCACTGTAGTGTCTGATCCAGTCAGATCTCAGAAACTAAGCAGGGTCAGGCTGAGTTAGTACTTGGATGGGAGAGAGCTTGGGAACACAGGTGCTATAGGCTTAGGAGAAGGACCTGGCAACCCACTCCCAAAAAACAATCAGCCATTGAAAACCCTATGAATAGCAGAGAAGCACTGACAATAGTGTTTCACCTGTTGTATGTAGGGTTGCTATGAGTTGGACACTGACTCATGGCACCTAACAACAATCCGGCTCTTCTCATTTTTTGCAGATGGCCCTGTTTCTGAACTTAAGTCTCTGGGAGCCTAAAACTTGTTCTAATAGCAGGACCAGATTGTCTCCACAAGGAACCAGTGTTTTCCCTTGGAGAAAATACAATGCTTGGGACTCTCCCGTTGGTTCCAGTAGCAGAACAGAGCCTGGGGCCACTGCTATTTCCCTCAATTGTGAAGGCATCATAGTAAAATACTGTCTTCCTTCTGAGCCCACTTGTGTATAAAATCTATAAACTTGGGAACTTCCAAAAAGAAGGAGTGGCTGCTGGATCAATGGAAGAAATGCCACTCACAAGAAAGGCCCTTTGCTGTAACCGGGTACCCATGGCTCTGAGGGATTTGTTGATCAACATAACCTGAAATGCTGTAAGGCAGAGATTTATCAGTACCTGTCATGGCACCTGTAGGCAACAAGCAAGTTCCTTGGGCTCTTCAAGTTGGAATCTAAAGCTGTCACATGGGAGGATGGCAAATGCTTATCAGCCCAGAGGAATCTCCTACCCAGCTTTGCTCCAAATAAAGTTGTTTGTTTATTTGTTCATTCATTCATTCATTCATTCATTCACTTTTCTTATTTATTTAGACTCAGTATATCTTCCTCTGCTTCAGGTACTCTAAATAGACAGTGCTAGCCAAGATGGAAGGCTTTACACCTGAATTTGATAACTCAGTCTCCATTGTCTTCAAACCAGAGCTACATAGTAAGGGAACCCTATATGATAGGAAAAAGTTTACCTTAGGAAGTCAGGACTATTACACCTGCTGCTAGAGGATATCTTAATATAAGCACTGCAGTTAGCTGTACATTACCTTGGCTTTGCGGAGATCAAATCTCATTTCCTATCTCTTGTACATTTCTAACTTTTCAGTGCTTAAGCTTCTTGCAAATATACTGTAGGACACAGACATATATGATGTTGTTGTTAGGTGCTGTCCAGCTGGTGTCCAACTCATAGCAATCCTATGTACAACAGACAACAAAACACTATTGTTGTGCTTCTATGCTATTCATAGGGTTTTCAATGGATGATTTTTTTTTGAGTGGGTTGCTGGGTCCTTCCCCAAAGCCTACAATACCTGGTGTTCCTGGGTGGCCCCCCTCCAAGCACTAACCCGGCCCGTCCCTGCTTAGCTTCGGAAATCTGATGGGATCGGATGCCACAGTGGTATGACTGCAGGCTACAGACATATATAGTTAACACAAAATATTTTCAATTACTCATAAGCAAAAAAATATTTTCAATTACTCATGCTAATTTTGGATAATACTATCTGGTCTCCTCCATGTTATTCAGGGAGAGAATTATTAACCATGATTGAATGAATCCTGGGTACTGCTCACCCTGAACCAGTAGACTCAACTTTGATGACACCTTAGAGTACTTGTTAGGTGCTATTGAGTTGCATCCGACTTACAATGACCCTCATAGGGTTTTCAATGGCTGATTGTTTCCAGATTGTTTTAGTTGTGGGCTGCCAGGTCCTTCTGTTTTTGCAGTGCTGGGGATCAAAACCAGGCAGAGCCTCAAAGATCACAGAGTGGTACTCTATCAACTGAGCTAAACACCAGGTAGAATACTTGAGAACTTTAAAAGCTGCAGGTTTTTGGGGACAACCTGTTCTTCCCTCTTCTACTCTCACCCTCTAGATTCCAGTTTACGTAGCCTAACTGGGGGTCTGGGCACCCACACTCTTTCAGGATCCTCCAGAGGACAGCTAAGGTTGAAAACTACTGTCCCTGAATTGTGCTGGGTACCAGGGGAGGAGAAGCCCAATACAAAATTAGAAGGGCCATTCAGAGCTTCTGCCTTTGGAATTATTGATGCAGTGGCTCCTGTTGAAAACCTGTGTGTTTTCTCTGTTTAGAAACCTCCCAGCAGCATTTCAGCATCAGTGGCTCAGAGTGCTCCCCTATGCTCCCCTACCCATGCTGATTCAGCATATGCCATTGATCTATGTTTAGTTTTAGCTTCCCAGAGGTATACTCCACATCTGATGAAAATGTAGCCAAGCTGACAGAAACATCTTTACGTAGAGAGAGCCACAAGAGAAAGAAGGATAGAGGCTTCTAGTTCTGAGAGTGGATCCACTTTCCCAGTCCTCATTATGAATTGTGTTATTCTTCACAGTCTTTTAAGGACTTCTTTTTTTTTGATGAGGATTGTTTTCTTATGAAAATCATTCTTGACTCTACACTTTTATCTTGAAGGTTAGCGTCCTTTTTTCTTATTTTTGTTAACCACTGTATACTTTTATCTTGAAGATTAACATCCCTTATTCCCTTTTTTATAAACCACTGAGTAATTTTATTTGCTTCTTCAACTATTTCTCTAAGCATAGCTGTGAGCCTATATAATTTTGTTACATAAATAGGATGCAGTTCATATATTTTGTCCACCCAGATCACTTTGTTAAATTCTCATTTGTTTCAAATACCAAAATGTAGTTTGGTTAACTGTAAGAGAAAGAGATGCCAAGGGAGTTTTATGATGGCATGTGCATAGACTAAAGTCTTCGTAATACATTTTACCTCTGAAATGTGCTGCTTAAAGAAAATAAACATTTATGCATGTTCAGAAATAGAGGCTTGCAGAAAAGTTAGTAGGATTGACATTTTTATAACAAAAATTCAGAATTAAAGCTCTATAAAAGCTGTATCACTATGAAAATGATGGGGGAAACACTATTAAATTGTAAGCAAAATCTGGCTCCAATTTTAGAGTGCATTCTTGCTTGGGGGAAACGAGATTTTATATTTTAACAGTTCAATTCCATCGGTGTTTGCAGAGCATTTACTTATGATTGTTAAGTAGAGTCTGCTCCAAATAACCTGAAGTATATGTAAAAGGAGCCATGGCTATCTGATAAGAAGGTATTTAAAGAAAAGCTAAATATTAACAAAGCAGATAGTCTTATTTTTCATGCCATGGAATTTCATGAGCATAGACAAGTAGTATCATTAAAAGTTTAATAAATGAGCTTTAGAGGATGACAAGATTCACATTGTAGCTCTATTACCTATTACCTTTTCAACCATAAAAAGTTATTTATTATCTGCTCTTAATTCCAATTTTATTACCTATAGAATGTCTGTAATATGTATCTCAGATTGTTGTGAGGATTAAATGAGCTAAGTACATAAAATAGTTGATCCATACCCAGTACAAAATAAATGCTCCTTTAATAGCTATAACAAGTATTATAATTATTAGTCATAGCAATACAGTTACATGATCATACTCAATAGTTATTAATAACAATAATACATGAAATAGAAAGTTGTTGTTGTTAGGTGCTCTCAGGTTGGTGTCAGACTCATAAGGACCCTATGTACAACAGGTGAAATCATACTGTTAGTACTTTTCAATGGCTGATTTATTTTTTGGAGTGGGTTACTGGGTCCTGCTCCCAAGCTTACAGCACCTGGTGTTCCCAGGCGGCCTTCCATTCAAGTACTAACCAGGCTCCACCCTGCTTAGCTTCTGAGATCTGAAGGGATGGGATGCCACAGTGGTATGGCTGCAGGGGAAATAAAAAGTAGTTTATTTAAAATAGATATAAAATTCTGCCTCATTTTCTTCATAAAAGCTTGGTGTTTTGTTATCACATAAACTTTAGTCTATCAACGTTCTTTTCTTTACTCCTCATGTCACCAGAATTAAACAGCAGGTAGCAGAGAACCCTGTGATTATTCTCAGTGTAAGAGGATTTAATATGGGGTGTTAAATGTTTATAAAAGTGTTAGAAGAATAGGAGGAGCAGGTTCATGGCTTTGCTTCCAGGAATGACTTCTGAAATAACACGATACCACTGACCATTAAAGAACTGTCTCCCTCTGCCATGTTCAAGGTGAGGAATCTGGAAGCCAAGGTCTCAGCTTCTGGCATTAAGTTCACATCACATGAGCTGCTTTCTAGAGATTAGGAAACTGCTGTCAGATTATGTCTCCAAGAACTCACTGTGCCTGCTACATTTGTGCCAATCCCCCATCCCTCAACAGTAGGTGTGACATGTGCTATCCCTTTTTAACTCAGTTTTGAATTCAAGTCTCATGCAAGACCATTTGCTTGGAGGTAGCTAAATTATAGCTAGAACTCTAGTTTCAAAAGGGTCTAGACAAAGTACTTTGTGTTTTCTCACCTTGGAATTCCCACAAAGTATAGTAAGAGAGAGTTGGAGTACGTGCCAGATGAAGACCTATCTAGCTGACTTGCAGCATTTGGGCATTGATTTTTTTTTAGTAGCCGGAGTTTGTTTTAGGCTTTGAATGAGGATTTCTGAATGGCTTTGCTTCCTTGAGTGATTACACTTCTGATTCAAACTCAATCAAGACTTGTAATCTTTAGTAAAATATGTGGAGATAGAAACTAATTTCATGGGGGAGGATTAACACAATTAGTTGCTAGCATTGTGCCTTGACTATGAGTTTTCTGTTGGACAGGATGTAAAGATAAATAGGATGAAGAGATGGGACCAGAGAAGAGTCCTGAAAGATTTTGTAGGGAGGCTTTGTTATTGTCCTCATGTTGGGTTCAATGAAGAATTAATTAAAGACAATGATCACCTTTGGGGGAGTCAGAGCAGTATATACTTGGGAATGGATTTTGTAATTACTTGTAGTTAAATTGGGTTGTAGGAACATGTGATTTTTCTTATTCTTAGTATCTCCATATATTTTCATATTTATTGAATGTGTAAAATATTTCTCAATAAAAATGGTGGCTAAAAACAGAAAGGCTAACAAAGTGGTTATACCTTGGGCTCACTCTTCTTTGGTTTTACTCTTTTTTTTTTTTTTTTTTTTTTTTTTTTTACTTTCTCAGGAGAATGCGCCCAGCATCCCAGCCTCACCTCCTGAAGAGGATGAGTCTGTTTTGTGAAGGGATAGGAAGCTGCAGGGGAAGCTGGTTCTGAGGGGACTACTTTGCTAGAGAGAGCCGAGAAGAATGGGAGTCCAGAATACTTGTGATTTAGGAGGAGGGAAGAAGGAGAAACAAGATATTAAAGGAACTTTGGGAGAGTATTCTAGAGATATCTGTGAACCCAGAGGATTAGGATTTAGTCTCCAACCCATGGCATCCTGGTAGCAGAGAGGAGAAAGAATGGACTCTAGAGGATTAAAAGGAAGCTGGGACTCAGAGATCAGGTAGGGCATTGAGCTCCACAGGCTGCTGACCCTTGCTGTGGTCTGAATGCATGTCTAGAAGATACAGTCTATTTCCAAGTCAGGCTTTGGGCTTCTTAGGGCAAATCCCACTCAAGAAAGTACAGGGTAGCACAGGTAGCACAGAAATGAACATGAATGTGGATGTGGGTCATCACGAGTCTTCCTTAGGACAGGCAGGGGAGTGTGCAGCAGAGCATGGGTCCCAGCCAAGGCAGGTGGTCAGAGCAGAGTGGAAAACCAGAGCCTATACCTTCTAGGTAGAGGGCACATGGGCAGCTCCATAGGCTAGGGTGTCACCAAGAAATTTGGGGTTTGTAAGTCACCCCAGGGAGACATGCAGGGGCAGCCTCCAATAGATGGAGTGAATTTGCACCTAGACAAGTATTAAATTTTAAGTCACATTTAAGGTGAAAGCCTAGGGTAGTCAAACATTTTTCTTTAAAACATTCATAGTGTTTGTAAATCTTGACCCTCAATTTCTTCAGAAGTGGAGATTTCATGTCTTTTGTTCCTTTTTACATTATGGCATGACCTCATTTTCTTAGGGTACTAGAAGTTCAGCTTTATGTTAAAAATGTGGAGTAAGAATTGTTGTTAGATCCAACTCATAGCACCCCTATCTATGTACAACAGCATAGAACACTATGTGATACTGTGTCATGCACATGATCTTTTTTATGTTTAAGCCCATTGTTGCAGACACGGTTGTCAATCCATATAGTCAGAGTGAGAGTAGGATGTCTTTTTCTCTTGACCAGGGGAAAATTTATTATTTTTATTTGTCCACTTCTCTTAGTGCCTTACAAAATACTTACACAGTGTTTACTGTGTTCCATGTGGTAGCCTTAGTACTTAATAAATATTCTTATTTACTTCTCATAACACCAAAGGAGGCACCAGTATTATTTTTATTACCATTTTGAGATCCAGTATCTGAGACACACAGAGGTTAAGTAATTTTTCCAATGTTATACAACTAGTAAGTGACAAAGGCAGAACCTGAACCCAGGCAGCATGGTGCCTGGCTCTGTGCTCTTCATGACAGTGCTCTGCTCCCTGAGGGAGACATGCATTTGATATAACTGGGCTGTTATATGGGTTATGCCATAATGCCATGACTCAGCCATTTCTGTTGTCCTGGGTGTTACTTTCCTATTTTTACTCTCTTAACAAGATATTAAATAATTGGCCAAAAATTCAGATTTGAACTCTGGGGTTTATTTGTAAGCCCCACCCTAACATGATTTATTTATATCTGTGCTGATTATTATTATTATTCTTTGCATATAACCTGATCCATGGAAACAGAAAAACAGGAAAGAAGAAAAGCAATGTCATTTACTGAAAGTTTATTATATGTTAGCCTGTCCCGTGGATCTTGGCCATCATGGCACCAATAAATTTAGGTTGACGTAGTTCAGTATGGTATAAAGGAGACGTTTGACTAAATATGGCAGATTTAACCCATGGTTTTCCCCCTGCTCCTTCCCAAAAACCTTCTATATGACAGTAAAGCAGTGAAGAAGGTATAAATATACAAGAAAAAGAGGAAAGAGGAAATGACAGAAGGAAAGAGCAAAAATTTGAAAGCTGAAAATGACATGGGCTGGTGTTGACTAAATTTCCAGATTTAAAAAGGGAGAAAAACCTCTGAGAGGCTCACAGACATGAAAGGAAAGATTATGTCTCCAGATCCCCAACACGCACAGCTTAGCAACACACACACACACACACACACACACACACACACACGTAAAAAAATATATATATGTATATGTGTGTGTACATATATATATATATGTGTACACATACACCCTCCTTCCTCCTTCTTTCCTTCCTTTTTTTCTCCCTCTCTCCTCTGGAATGAAAGAAAAATCACTTGGGGGTTCATGGGGCCATAGAGCTGGCCTGCAAGTACATGTTTTATATATATATGTATATTTATATACATACACACACATGTAAGCATATGTATACACATATACACAAGTAAATAATATTTTGTCTTGTCTGGCAATTTTTTGCAAATATTGTTTAGTGTGAGGTATTCTGTTTCCAAAACTCTGAAGACAGGTTGAGACAAAATTGTGACATAGAATGTCCCTGTCATCTTTAACTTGAGCTTAGAATGCTGAAACTGCAGGTGAGGTAGGGGATTTTGTTTAATATTTAACCAATATCTGTTATTTACATACAAAATGAGCATGTTAAAAATCAGTAGCTACTCATGGATCATTTGATACAACAAATCAATGAATGGATTTTTATTCTAATTAAGAAGGTCTAATCACCTTGACTTCTTGTAAATCTCTTTTGACTTCATATTGAAAATGCCTTGGATACTAAATGTCTCTGACAGTATTTGATATATGGTGTTGTGGGAAACATTCAATATTATTTATTACAGTATCATTATTTCTCTGGAAGTTTTGAATCATGGCAATGATTTGAATCTAAACTATTCAATTTATCAGTTCTCACATTGTTTTTCCTGGAGCAGAGTTACAGATATTTTAACAGGTCATTTGATAAGGCAAGTTGATTATCAAACAACTGAAAATGGATATCCCACTGAAGAGTTTGGTTATTTGGGAGAAACATGGAGAATAATATGGATCAATATAGCAAGCTCTTAATGCAAGTTTAATATAGTAATTTAGAGGAAAAAAGCATTATTGGTCAATTCTTCCAGTTTTTCAGTATCTCTTGGTAAGTTTGTTTTTTCATTCTGTTATACAAAAAAGCAACTTATCTAAACCCAATCTCAAGACAGTAAATGTCATTAAGAGAACTATTTCTCCAGCAGGCTTATTTACAGTGTATTCACAGAGTACTAAGACTGGTCTACAAAGGCTTGGTTTTGGCAGGATATTGAAACATAATGGTTGGAGACTCACCAATCTCAGTTATACTTAGGTTGACATTAATTTGATTTAAAGAGCAATACCCATCTGTTGAGCACCCTGGGATTTTACTCCATTTCCCTCATCACGGTATACTTTACTTGGAGGAGGCAACTCTTCCCCAGTAGTCTTTTGAGTGCCTTCCATCCTGGGGGCCTCATTTTCAGGCACTATATCTGACAGTGTTTCTTTGCTATCCATAGGGTTTTCAATGGCTAGTTGTTTCGGGAGTGGCTCGCCAGGTCCTACTCCCTAGTCTGTCTTAGTCTGGAAGCTCAGCTGAAAACCTGTCCACCTTGGGTAACCTTGCTCATGTCTAAGGTTACAGTGGCAGAGCTCTCAGCCT